>CATIWC010000518.1:0-305172 GCA_948472305.1 Vicia faba | reverse complement strand
TTTTTTTCTCCTTAAGATTTTCAATTAATTCATATTACTTAAGAAACTTTATAGACTGACATATATATGCATATATAGACCGATCTATTTAGCCTTTGTTTATATATATATATATATATATTATATATATATATATATATAATATATATATATATATATATATATATATATATATATATATAATATATATTATATATATATATACTATATATAATATATATATATATATATATATATATATATATATATAATATATATATAATATATATATATATATATATTATATATATATATATATATATATATATATATATATATATATAAATATCCTAGTTAATTTATTTTTAATATATATGAAAACATAGGTCGACCTATAAAACTTCATACCCTAACTATTTCCACCCGCCGGTGCTTAACATTGAAATGAAAGTTAGGGTTGCAATTTGATACCTTCCTCCAATTTTAAAGAAGGATTCATAAATTCGTGATTTTACCTGGATGGTTTCAACTTCATCTCCCTTAAGTAGATGTTTTTTATTCGTGAAAATAGAGAGCTAAAGGGCTTATCACTCCGTCTTCTTCCTTTCCTTCTGTTCATTTCTTAATTTGTGAAATGGTGAGAAGAATAACGCTCTAAGTTTTATTTAAAATATTTCATTGGATATCAATAATCTAACATAAATAATAATTTATTTTAGTTTAATTTAAAATGATCTAGCAAATAAAACACATTTGTCTCATGTCACGTCACAAAAAATGTGTCACATATTAAAAAAATTACACTTCAACATTTTTAAAATCAAAATTAAAGATGAAAGATCAAAATATTCAAAAATAAATAATAAAAAATATGATTTCGAAAACATGACAAAATAGGAAGAAAAAAAACAGAAATTTAGCTTTTATTTAACAATGACAATGAACATTTCCATTTTCCTCTTTGCCTTCATTTTAGCTTCAATTTCAATGCTTTAGTATACAAATACACGTTCTTTTTCTTTATTATTAGTATACAATTATTAAGATTTATACCAAAAATCATATCTATCTACTTAATATAAATTCAAGGTTGTCATGATAACAACCTAAGACATAACCCTAACCCTAATGTTGATGTGGCATTATATTAGATTTTTCAATTTTTATATTACTCTTTCTTCTTTTTTTATAACATGGAGGGCCTAAGCCCAAAAAGCAAGAATACTAAACAAAAGCAACTCTAGGATAGAAAATACCATTTCTATCATTCTCAAAATTACTAATAATCCAACTAGGCATATATTGAAAAACTCGACAACCACCCTTCATCTATTTCCCATGTTTTGCAAACAAGTGAACACACCCATTAGCTTCCTTGTAAGTATGTCTGACCTCCACCATTTCCAATTTCCCCATTAAGTTTTGAATTTGGTAAACTAAATTACACTTGGTGATCTTATTCTTACTAATATTGTTGATAATATTCACGACCTCTCTCAAATCCGCCTCTACAACAACTTTCGGCCATCTTTGCTCCAGTACCATCTTCAAACCTTCATAAACTACCCACACACTTAGCAAAACCACCACACCAAGTACCATCTACATCTCTAATAATCACCTCACAACCTGAAACACCATTCATATTATGAGCTCCATCCACATTGACTTTAACAAAATCCCTTTTAGGACAAAACCCATTGAATGATCATTTGCACCATGCTTCGATCAATAATTCTGGAGTTAATTTTGACAACTTTCTTGTAATCCTTCAACTTCTTAAATATAGTCTCCTGGATATTGTACAGTCGAACATAGTTCTCATCATGCATTTCTCTATTCCTCCACTCCCAAATCGAATGACAACCAATAGCCCAATACACGCACCCGTCTTCCTCCTCATGCATGGCGCCTGAAATATTAATAGTAATCTAATCCTGTAAATTGACCGTGTAAAAATCATTCAATAGAGAGGGAGGAATTCTATTCAACAAAGAAAATTTTGCATATTTGCAGTCCCTAAGCACATGCAATGTGTCTTCCTGACTATTGCCACACAACATGCAACTTAAACTCCTAAAACCTTGAATAGTCATCCTCTGCCCTATAAGCATCATATCATGATGTAAGGTCCAGATAAAACATCTTACCCTCTCTGGAACTCTCAACTTCCAAATGCAGTTCCAAACTATACTCAGAAATGGATCATTATCTTACATCATATTACGATACATGCTTCCAATAGAAAAGGAACCATCCTCCTTCGTAGCCACTTCCAACTGATCCACCTTTTTATCAGAAATAGGCGGATGAATAGATGTGATCTGCAGCTTAATATCCTACGAAAGCTAGTGTATCAAATCCCAATTCCAATCACAAATTTCACCTACTAGATCACACACTTTTGTCTCACTCAAAGTAGGAGGAATACTAACAATACACCATCCACTTTATATTTCCCTCTTAAAACTCTACACCACAAATCATAATCGCCATTAATAATCTTGTAGCCCAATTTCATAATACAAAGTTGGTTCATAACATCAAGATCCCTTAACCCTAAGCCTCCATCACACTTACTTGACACAACTTTCTCCCAGCTAACTGCACGATACTTCCTTTTCAGCTCGGTATCACCCCAAATGAAATTACATTGAAGCTTTTGGATCTCCTTGATACACCCCTTGGGAAGCATATTCGTCATCATTGGGTAAATTAGAATGGCTTCCATGACGCTCTTTAAAATAGTAATTCTCCATGTAAAAAATAGATGTCTAAATTTTAAAATTGAAAGCTTCTCCATTAACTGCTCAATCACATAATTAAAATCTCCTCTTCTAAGAGGTTTACCTGTTAAGTGAACTCCCAGGTACTTTCCAAAACTATTGGTCTCTCTAAAACGCGACATCGCAACTAACTTTGGTCTTATACCCTTAGTGGTGTTTTTAGAGAATAAAATACTCGACTTATCAATGCTAATCTCTTGCCCCGACATTTGACAAAAGACATCTAAGGTAGTTTTAACACATTCCATCTGTGACTCTGTTGCTTCCCCGAAAATAAGCAATTCATTAGCAAACATTAAATAAGCTATGTCTACACCATTCCTTCCTACGCAAAAAGGCTTCCACTTTTTCTTATGCACGCATGCTTAATCAAATGAGACATCTTATCCATGCAAAGGACAAAAAGATAAGTGGAGATTGGATCACCTTGCTGAATTCCCCGTTGAGTACGAAAAAACTCATTTCTATTGCCATTCTAGCTCACATTAGTCTTCATGCTCGTAACTCCATGCATGATGAGATTAATTATTTTCTCAGGCGGGTCAATTTTCACTAAAGTTCTCCAAATAAACTCTCAATTAAGTTTATCATATGCTTTAGCTAAATCAATCTTCACCGCAAAATAACCTTTCCTCCCTTTCTTATTACTCATGCTATGAATTAGTTCATTCACAATTATAATATTCACATGAGTCGATCTACCCGGCATAAACCCCGTTTGATATGGAGATACCAAATAAGACATATATGGATTCAACCTCCCAATTATTACCTTAGTAATAATTTTATACATTGTATTACATAAGGAAATAGGGCGAAATTGAATAACTATTGTGGTTGATCGACTTTCGGGATAAGACAAATATTTGTCTTGTTAATATCCACAATGATACTGGGGTTGCATTATTTTTTTATAGGTAAGTTTATTTTATTATTGAATATTATATTCAATTATTTTATTTTCATGTATAACATATTATATATTTTTGTTGATCAAATGTGATTGAGTTCATTGTTGAAGTGAATCTAACTGAGAAGATGATTATCAGTTATGAAAATATTGATGTGAACGAAAGATATAAATATTAAAGATCATTATTAGTCAAATTTTATGTTTAGATTACACTCTACATCTATCGAGGTTGGATATTGGAGACTTAAACATGGTTAAGGGAGCTTTAGGTGACGTTGAATAATAAAAACTCTTTGTTATAATTTTATTAATTTTTAATATTCTATGCGCTTTTGTTGATTGTGAGTATAAATATGTGAGTCTATTTTCATATCTCTACCTTTTTAGTGCTCTTTAAACTTGTATAATAGTTTTTTTTATTATTTCTTACTTTATACCCATGTCTTGATTATTTATTTGTTTTTGTAGCAAGATAAAAGACTATTCAAGCTCTATTTTTTATAATGATGTTAATATGTATTTTATAAGTTTTAGATTGAGAAATAAAACCGACTATTTTTATTTTATTTGAATTATATTATTAGAAGAATGTTAAGAGACAAATGATGTGGTGTATAAAGTGGATATTTTAATACCAACAGAAAAAAAAAAAAGTTTTCATGTGCAAAGATATTTAATAAGCATACTTTATTCTTTATGAAATGTGTTGAACGTAAAAGGAATTACAAATAAATGGTTTTAATATATTTATGATATATCTATATCTTATTTTATTTTCTTTTTCTTTCTTTTTCTTTAATTTTTTGGGTATAATAGCTTTTTGGTTATTAAAAAAACTCATTTTAAAAAATATTAGATTCCAAAATTTTACAGAAAATAAAATAACTTTAATATAAAAGGTTTTAAACATGACTCTTAATAAAAATTTAAAAATATATTTCATTTCACATTATTATAATAAATTTTAATTTTAATTAATGCATTCATGATTTTAATTTCAAAACATAAATTTATATTAATACTTTTTATTAATATAAATTATTATATTCTTTATTAATAATATCTCCTTTTGAATTATAAAATAATTATTTTTTAGATATTATATTCTTTTTTTAATAACAATTTTATAATAATTAGGACTTCATCTTCTTCTCCTTTAACTTATACATAATATATTCTAATTGTCCCTAAAAAAGATTTAGTAGCTTTTATTTATTTAGTATTATAAAAAAACTATTTTAATGTAATTATTTATTTATGTTTATTGATTATTATTTTTATATTAATTAATAGAATATTATTTTTTATTATTTTTATGCCATAATAATATATGAAAGCAATAATAAAACATTATTTATTTTTGTATTCTTATCCACTTTAATAATCACCCTTAATTCTAACTTCTTTTGCTACTTATTCTACCTATTGATTTTTTTATAGAGTTTTTCACAATATTCCCAATTGATTATAACTCTAATCACTAAGAGGTTTTTTTTCTAATAACTATTTGCATATTTTTTTATCTTATTAAATTTCATACTCTATTATTATATTTTCATATGAAATACATAATATATTTTCTAGAATTTCTTAAGAACCGTTTTGACCTCTCAAATTTAGATTTTTGTTTTTAATTTATCTTTTTCATTGTTTATTTTTTCTTTTGTTTTTATCATTTATTTTATTTATTCTTTAATTTGTTAATTTAATGGGTTTGATCTTGCATTCCCATTATTGCAATTTTCCCCCCTTAATTATATGTTTCGTTGATAAGATTCGATTGAACTTATTATTAATTTAAATATAATTGAGAAGAAAGAACTACTCATGAAAATATTGATATGATATAAAATCAATTTAATGAATAAAAAATGGATTACTATAATAAACTCATAATGTTGAAGGTGTTTGTATTATATTAATTTAAAATTTTTAATTCAATTTTTAAGTTGATTGCAATGAAGAGAATTATATTAATATTTGAATTTTTATTTATTTATTGCTATAGACCAAATAGATATGGTTGAAGATTTAAATGTCTATAAAGATAAGTGGTATATAGGGGTGAAAATAGACTAGGCTAGGTCTTAGAAGGCCTGAGTTTGATTTACGATAAACATGAAAGACATGAGTCTAGCTTATGGCCTATTATAAGTTCTCTTTTTTGTCTGGTCTGATCTTTTTAAAAGACTGGTCTGATCTCAAAGCCTATTTAAAATTTTTTTTCTCCTTAAAATTTTCAATTAATTCATATTATTTAAGAAACTTTATAGGTTGACATATATGTGCATATATAGGCTGATCTATTTAGCCTTTATTTTAATATATATATATATATATATATATATATATATATATATATATATATATATATATATATATATATATATATATATATATATATATATATAAAATCTTTTTTCTAATATATATACATATATAGACTAACCTAGTTAATTTTTTTTTAATATATATGAAAACGTAGATCGACCTATAAAGCTTCATAGATTTTTTTTAATAGCCTAAACTTTATCTATTTAATTAAATAAGCTTTTAAAAAAACTTAATCATAATCTTTTTATTAAATAAGCCTAGCCTAACCTGACTTTAAGTAGGCTAGGCTATAGACTTCTATAGACTGATCTGATCTGACCTATTGTCATCTCTAGTGATATAAGAAGAATGATATTTTTTTATAATGTCCATTATTACTATAATAAATTCACAGTATTAGATATTTTTATATTATATTATATTATAATTAAATATTTTTACTTATTTTTTAATTTGATTGTAATAAATATAATTATAAAATTCAGTGGTAAATTATTGAATTTTTTATATAAAATAAACTCTAAAAATATTAATAAAAATATATTTTATAGTATTTATTAATAATAATTTATAAAAAGGGTCACGCATAGTGCAGGTAGACATTTAATTTTTTCAACAAAAATAATCATTTATCAAAGTGTGAATCTAAAGTTAAATATCAATAGTGTTCATGATTTATAAAATGCATTAAACCAAGCTCACATTTATATTTCAATTCCATTTTCAATAAAAATTCAATTAACTGTTAAAATTGTTCAATTAAATTTAAAACTAATTTAGAATCCGTTTATATTTATAAACTAATTTATAATTAGTTTTCAATTTAAAATCAAATTTATATTTTGAACTATTTTAAAGCTAATGTTTTTTTCATAAAAAATTAAAATTCTTTATATTAAAAAAATAGGCAAAAGTTTTTTTTCAATAAAAAATGTTTTTTTCAGAATTTTTTCTCGAAATTTTTTTCTTTTGAAAATTAATTTGTTTTTCAAAAATGTATTTTTTGACCAAGAAAACTTTTTTTTTTCCAGAGAAATAATCTTTTTGGAAAAATATCTTTTCATAATTCTTTTTTCTTTTTGGGACATGTTTTCAAGAATTTTTTTTAGCAAAATTTTTTTCTTTTCCAAATTTTTTTTAAAAACTAATTTATATAATTAAATCAATTTATAAAAAAAATAGTTTTAAATCAATTTTAAACTAAATTTAAATTGTTTTAATTAAATAATTCTGTCATTTTATGGTTCAATTCAAATACATAATTCAATTAATCATATTTTTAAATGCCCTTAAATATTATAAGTTTGAAGTATTAATTCTTCCATCTTATTTAATAAATAAGAAACACATTCATTCATTCTCACTCTCTCTTTCTCATCAACTAGTTTTTGTTGAGTTGTTCTACCATGGTTCCAATGCCAACATTAACACTTCCTGTCTATTTGAGCCAAGCAACAAGACCTTTGGATCAAAGAAGATCAACTCTTCTTGGTGGTACTGACTATTACAGACTCAACCAGGTTTGCAATGTTATTATTACATGCAAACATATTATTTTTTGAGATGGAACTGGTGTTCTAAAAGAAAGGCATGTGTCTTATTTTGAATGGATGTAGGAAAGAAAAAAGTCATGCGGAGTTTATGCAACAAAATCAGAACCTGGGGAATATTATTCTCATAGACTACCAACCCCACTCTTGGATACTATAAACTATCCAACTCATATGAAGAATCTCTCTAATAAGGTGAAATATATATATAAGCAATTTGACATAATATTTTGAAAATTATTTCAATAGTAAATGAAGTTAAAATATATGGTTACCTATGATTAATGATTAATACTTAATCATCTAAATATTTAAATATAGATATTCAATTTTAGCACATGATGATATCGATTTTAATATTTACATATTCGCTTATGTGATTTCATATAAAATATTATCATAGTCAAAAAAAAAAAAAAATAGGTGTAATAACAATGATATATATGTACACTTTTTATTTATATAATTGATAAAGCATAACTCAATAATTTTTTTTTTATTATTAGTGAAAATTCATAATTTAAATGCCGTAATCGGTTATCACAAAAGTGTAATTGATTACAACTATGTAAAAAAGTCAAAATAATTAAAAATAAGTGATTTATTCAAAGATATAATTGGTAACGCATTCACAATAATTGATTATCACTGTTATGTTTTATTTTTGTTGAAACAACTGTAACCGGTTATTGGTTTTGTGTAATCAGTTACAGACAATTGATTTCTATTGTAACCGATTACTGATTTTGTGTAATCAGTTACAGACAGTTGATTTCTGTTTTTAGCTTGACTTACTTGTATCTCACTCCGTTGTAAATTGGATATATACCTTGAGGTATTATAAATAAATGTTAATGCAAATGTAAGTGCATTTTCTCACTCTCAATTATACTTTCTCTAACGTAAATGCAAATGGAGATTTTGAGCCAACTCAACGGCTTGAAGAGCACCAGACACCTTTGTAAAGAAAGCATAATTCATGCCAACTAGTTCAGCAAAAGCTCCTAAGAAGTCAGGGTGTGTGTTTCTAAAAACTCCACCACATGCAGCCATGAATGTGGTGGATGCGCCATCTGCATTGGAGTTTATCCAATTGATGATAGGAGGATTCCATATAGCCTCCTTGATAGAAGGTGCCTTAGGAGGGTGATTGGTGATTTTAAAGGATTTAAGAAAACCAATGTCTTGGAATCGTATTTAATGTTGTTAAAATTGTGATGTAGGAATTGAAACAACTTGTGGATGAGCTGCGTTCAGATATTATATTCAATGTTTCTGAAACTGGAGGTCATTTGGGATCAAACCTTGGTGTTGTTGAACTCACTGTTGCTCTTCACTATGTTTTCAATGCTCCTAAAGACAAAATCTTGTGGGATGTTGGTCATCAGGTTACTTGTTATATATTACTATCAGCATAGTATTTGGTTTTGGTTGATTTCATAAGGTTTTGACACTTGGTCTTATTAATACAATCGTGTGTGTGTGTGTGTGAATTTCGCAGTGTTATCCTCATAAAATTCTCACTGGTAGAAGGAATGAGATGCCTACTTTGAGGCTGAAAGATGGATTAAGTGGCTTTACAAAAAGGTCTGAGAGTGAATTTGATTGCTTTGGCACTGGTCACAGTTCAACAACAATATCAGCAGGGTTAGGTATTTCTTTTATTCATATCTATATATGTTTCTAGGTACAATTGGTTTTGAAATTTGGCTCATTAAATTTTGATAATTTTACTGCACAAACAGGAATGGCTGTTGGAAGGGATTTAAAGGGAGAAAATAATAAAGTAATCGCGGTTATCGGTGATGGTGCTATGACGGCGGGTCAAGCTTTTGAAGCCATGAACAATGCCGGTTATCTTCAATCTGACATGATTGTTATTCTTAATGACAATAAACAGGTCTCTTTGCCTACTGCTGATCTTGATGGTCCAATACCACCTGTTGGTGCTTTGAGTAGAGCTCTTAGTAAGTTACAATCAAAACAAATTGCTGGACCTCTGCATAGTGGCATGAGTAGTGGTTCTGGATCAACACTATTTGAAGAGCTTGGACTTTGCTACATTGGTCCTCTTGATGGTCATAACTTTGATGATCTTGTTGCTATACTCGACAAAGTTAAGAGTACTGAGAAAACTGGTCCTGTACTAATCCATGTTGTCACTAAAAAAGGTCTTGGATATCCTTATGCAGAAAGAGCAGCAGATAAGTACCATGGTAAAGAAAACAAAGTTTCTCTATAAAAAGCATAATTAATGTTTATGATATGTATCTAACATGGTTTAATTTTGCAGGAGTTGCCAAGTTTGATCCTGCTACTGGAAAACAGTTCAAGGGCAAGGCTCTTACCCCGGTACTCACATCATGCTTTGCGGATGCTTTGATTGCAGAAGCAGAAGTTGACAAAGACATTGTTGGAATTCACGCTGCAATGGGAGGTGGAACTGGAATGAATCACTTCCTTCACCGTTTTCCTACAAGATGCTTTGATGTAGGGATAGCAGAACAACATGCTGTTACATTTGCTGCAGGTCTAGCTTGCGAAGGTTTTAAGCCTTTTTGCACTATTTACTCATCCTTCTTGCAGAGAGCTTATGACCAGGTAGTGTAATGTAATAAAGTATCTCATATATTATAGTAGCATATTGTATAACATTAACTTTTGTCGTGTCCTTTCATAGGTGGTGCATGATGTGGACTTGCAAAAGCTGCCAGTAAGATTTGTGGTTGATAAAGCTGGATTTGTTGGAGAAGATGGTCCAACACACTGTGGTGCTTTTGATATCACCTACATGGCATGTCTCCCTAACATGGTGGTGATGGCTCCCTCTGACGAAGCAGAGATGATCCACATGGTTGCTACTGCTGTTTCCATTAACGATCGACCTAGTTGTTTTCGATTTCCAAGAGCAAATGGAATTGGTGTTGAACTACCGCCAGGGAATAGAGGCACTCCTCTTGAGGTGAGTTAGAATTTTGGCCACATTTATACTTCACAATTATACCTTATGAAGATGACTAGAAAGAACTGTTAGCAACATGTTCTCTAACGCGTCACTTTCAATCAAAAGTAATTGCGTTAGACAGTGTAGTGTTGTCATTATTTTAAAAAACAGTTTTTACAAATGAGCTTAACATTTATAATTCGGCATTTAACAGATTGGAAAAGGTAGGATATTGATTGAAGGGGAAAGAGTGGCCCTTTTGGGTTTTGGAACAGCAGTACAGAACTGTGTAGCTGCAGCTTCCATGTTGGAACAAGACGGCTTACATGTAACGGTGGCTGATGCACGTTTCTGCAAGCCATTGGACCATTCCCTCATTCGCAGGCTAGCAAAATCACATGATGTTTTGATCACTGTGGAAGAAGGATCAGTAGGAGGATTTGGATCTCATGTTGCTCAGTTCATGGCCCTTGATGGTCTTCTTGATGGAAAATTGAAGGTATATATGCATGCTTTTTGTTTTTCTAACTTGACCTTAAATATTGAGCTAGTTGCTGAAAATTGAAATGTGTTTGATATTATGCAGTGGAGGCCAATGGTTATTCCTGATATTTATATTGATCATTGTTCACCTGCTGAGCAGTTGGCTCTAGCTGGTCTCACATCGTCTCACATAGCAGCAACAGTCTTCAACATTCTTGGACTAACAAGAGAGGCACTAGAGATGGTTACTATGACATGAAAGAAACGAAGAGGGATTCCGTTTTGTTCATTTCCAATAATAATATACATGAGCATAAATAAGAACCTCTCAGTTGAGACTTCACATGTAGTATCAAGTATCACCAACACATGTATTGATTTAAAGTTATTCTCTATGTGGATCATTGATTCTGGGGCATTAGATCATGTTTGCCCACACATCAAGTGTTTTAATGGTCTTATTCGTATCACCTTTTCCAATAGGAATGCCATCAGTGCGCTATCCACTTTGATAAACAGTTCCACTTCCATAGTGCTCTTTACATACCGATAGACTATGCTAGGTTAAATCTAGGTCTAAGTTGCATCAAAAGAAATTGACATAAAAAACAAATTTTGATCTTTCTTAATTCTCCTAAAAAACAAGAGATACAATATAAATGAGATTTTTTATGGCATCCTATATAGGAGGGAAAATATCCTATATTCTTATGACACACTTTTTTTTTGAAAAACCAACAATGAAACCGGAAATATAACTACGGTTTAGAACCAAATATGCATTTCTAGTTCCTGCATAGTCAGTTCAGAACATGTTTTTATACATGTTTTGGTGCATAAATAGTCAGTTCAGAGCATTCTTTCAGTTGGAGAGCATGTCATTCAGTATGTAGAGAGCAAAAGTGGGTGCAGGAGTATTCGAATTTGGTCCAGATATGACGTCTATATTCTCTCTACAAGTTTGTCGGTTTTTTCGGTGCCTCTATTCGGTAATAGATATCGCAAGAGTTGCGGTTTTCAGTGGCTGCAATTTGCATTATTGACTCAGACATCGAGAGGGATCAGTCAAATTTTTATTCAGATTAGAATTGAGTCATGTTTAGTGTTTCCATCATAGATTAGTCTCAATGGATTTTTAGTATTTTGTACATGTTTAGTTTATATTGGTTCTTCTGTGTTGGTCATTTGATTTAGGTGGTTAGTTTTTGGATTTTCTGTTAACATGGTGATGAGGTGATACCTGCAAGGAGTTTTTTGTGTTTTTCAGGTGTGGAGTGGCCAATATGCTTGGTGTCTGCTATGTACTCTGTATAAGCACTTCTTGTGCTATTAGAATTTTTTCTAATCCATGTATGAATAGATTATCATGTGTTTATTGTTACTATTTTTATTTTAAGTTTTTGTTAGGGTTAAATTTGAAGTTTATGTATTGAGATTTTTCATATGTATAGCTTTTGATTTGATGGTTTTATTTGTTCATTCTTTTTTCATGTAATAATAAGTGCCCTAGCAGAGCGAAGATTTTAAGGATGGGCAAGCGTGGAAGACCACCGCGGAAACAGGTGGTTCAAACGCCTCCGGCGAGCGTTAGAGTGTTCTCGCCAGCTTCACAATCTCATGGAAAGGGTACTACCGTAACTTTCGATTCATAAATGTTCAACGAAAAAGCTTCAGTAGAGCATGTGCTAAGTTCGATTCCTGAGGAAGAATCAGAGGAGCACGATGCAGAACTATCAGCTCAAGCTCAACCCTGGGTTGACATAATAAGAGGTAATCATTCTTCATCAAACGGTCTAAATATTATGTATACGCCACCTTCCATTGTTAATGGAGAAATTGAAGTCGTTATTGAAGAGCGGGATATCTCATCAGAGGTTAAGTTCTGGGAGAATGCTTTGATCATGTATGTGATAGGGAGTGATCTGACAATGGCAGCAGTAAGAAGTTCATGATGAAGACTTGGGACTTTGCTGTTAGAATAAAATTTGGTTCTAATCATATCTTAGAGTTTTGATGATAACAATGAAATAAATATTTATAATATATTTTATACTCTGATGTGCATGTTTTCTAATTCAGATGATATTATGACTTAAGCATTCTCAAAAGTGAAACATCATTCTACGTTGAGTAGAAAAAGGATAAAGAAGTTCCTAAGAAATTTTATGTAAACGCAAGTTTGAAGCAAACTCTGAAGGAAACACTCCAAGAAAAACTCTGATAAAAAAGTAATCTTAAGCAACCTTTGATAAAGCTAGCTGAAGCAAAGATTTGAAAGAAGCACGCTGAAAGCAATATCTAATAATGCAAGCTGAAGCAAACTCTGATGAACTAAAATGAAGAAAACTATGACAGAAGGAGTGATATAGCAAACTCTGATAGAAGAAAAGTTAAAGCAAACTTTGATGTTGCAACACTGCAAGCAAACTCTTAAACTTCCAGAGACAAGATCTGACAGTATCATTGATCATTTAATGCTAAGACGGATAACGCACTCAAGTGGTACTACGCACGAGAGCACTGGAAACATAAAGTTCAAGCTAACACGCATCATTAATGCATACTCTCTCTTCAAGGCAGTAACGGTCAAAATTGGAAGCTATATATAGAAGACCATTTGTTTCAAAGCAAGGTTACTGATCCACGCAAAATATACCGAAGGTCACTATTTTCATTCTTGTAAACTCTTTGTATATAGTGGGTAATTCTTAAGTGTTGGGCTAAAATCTTAGTGATAAATTACAGTTTGTGATATAGCTTATTAGAAGCATTCTGATTCACTACTGTTAAGAGATAATCTTTGTAATTATTCCTTGAGAGACCAGTTAGGTCAGATTTCTCAAGAGGGCTAGGACTAGTTGAGTCTTAGAGGTGTTAGTCACTTGAAGTTGACTCGTGCATTATATTATTAGTCACTTCTAGTTGGCTTGTACATTGTATTATTGTTAGTTGCAACAGTTTGGTTGTGCATTTGTAATTGTTTTGATTATAATGGATTAATTCCTCGTTAAGAGAGGCGAAATCAGCTTGGCGAGTAGACTTGAGTAGTTTGAGTTTCAAACTAACCAAGACAAAATTATCAGTGTTCTTCCATTATTATTGCGCGAAAAAAAGAAAAAACTTATTCAACCCCCCCCCCCCCCCCCCTTCTAAGTGTTTTCTCACCCTTCAATTGGCATCAGAGATCTAGTTATGGGTGCAAACACCTAACTGTGTCAGAAAAAGATCCATAAGGAAAACACTATTGCATCTGAACAAAACAACAACAACTGCACCAAACCTCCTGTGTTTGATGGAGAAGACTTTTAATACTGGAAGGATAGACTAGAAAGTTTCTTTCTAAGTCATGATGCTGATTTATGGGATATGGTCTGAGATGGTTACACACATCCAGAAGACAAAGACGGAAACAAGATTGACAGAAAGAACATGGATAAACAACAGAAATTAGATTTCAAAAATCACCACAGAGTCAGAAATATCTTTCTGAATGCTATCTCTAAAACGGAATATGAGAAAATCACCAACAGAGATACAACACATGACATGTTTGAGTCTCTCAAAATGAATCATGAAGGCAATGCTCAAGTAAAAGAGACAAAAGCTCTGGCTCTCATCCAGAAGTATGAAGCCTTCAAAATGGAAGAAAATGAGTCCATTAAAGCTATGTTCTCAAGATTCCAAACTCTGACCGCTGGCCTGAGAATTCTGAACAAAGGATACACCAAGGCAGACCATGTTAAGAAAATTATCAGAAGTTTACCCAGAAGATGGGCACCCATGTTTACTGCATTCAAAGTGTCAAAAGATTTGAATGATGTATCTCTTGAAGAACTTATCAGTGCATTAATAAGTCACGAGATAGAACTTGATGAACATGAGCCTCAGAATAAAGGTAAGTCTTTCTCCCTTAAATCTATTAAAAAATGTGAAACTAACGCTTTTCAGGCAGAAGAAGGAAACTTTGAAGCTGAATCTGACTCAGAAGATGAGCACGCTAACCTAGCGTTTATGGCTACCACAGCAGATGACAATGACCCAGACTCTGATTCAGAACCGAAAGAGGTGTTCTCTGAATTCTCTAGAGCCGAACTTGTAGAAAGCTTATCAGAACTTCTTGAAAACTACAATCAACTTAAAATCAAATACAAGAAACTCAAAAATAATCTTGCATCTAATTTTGAGAAACTTGAAACAGAAAACTCTGAACTTAAAGAAAACAATTTTAAACTCAAAGAGGAAGTTCGAAAAGTTCAAAATATTTCTATTTCAGATTCTACTTCAAGTTCAAGAGATATTCTTAAAGAATATGACTCTAATTTTCAAACATTTCTTTCTAAAAGCATAGATAGAAGCAAAATGGCTTCAATGATCTATGGTGTTAGTGGAAATAACTGAAGAAGAATTGGATATGAAACTCCCAAAGGGAAAGAAACATATAAACCTAAACCTATTGAGGAAATGGTTATCACATATAAACCACTGCACAACCAATTTAGTTTTGGGCACACACATGATATCAAACACACATCTCACTCTGAAATTTTTTATGCTAAATCAAAGTTCAAACAGAACTTTAGAAACTCTAACAAAAAAGGACCCAAAAGGATATGGGTACCTAAGGAGAAAATAATATATATTGCAGATGTCCTTAACAACACAGTTGAAACTCCAGTCATGGTACCTGGACTCTGGATGCTCACAACATATAACGGGAAGAAAGTCTATGTTCCAAAGTCTGGAACTTAAATCTGGAGGAGATGTCAAATTTGGAGGAAATCAGAAAGGAAAGATTATTGGTTTTTGAACCATTTGAAACAGTAACCTGTAGAGTTGTTAGAAGGATTAGCGCATAAATTGTTGTCCATAAGTCAATTAAGTGACAACGGTTATGACATAATCTTTAATCAAAAATCATGTAGAGTTGTTAGTCAAAAAGATGTAACAATCCTTTTTACTAGAAAGAGAAAGAACAACATCTATAAATTGATCTTTCTTACCTTATAACTCAGAATGTAAAATGCATTATGTCTGTTAGCAATGAGCAATGGGTCTGGCACAGAAGATTAGGACATGTTAGAAGGAGAAGAATATCTCAAATTAACAAACTCAATCTAGTCAGGGGACTTCCCAATCTGAAGTTCAACTCAGAAGCTCTGTGTGAAGCATGTCAGAAAGGAAAATTTTCAAAACCTTCTTTCAAGTCAAAAAATGTTGTTTCTTTCTCTAGGCCGTTGGAACTTCTTCACATTGATTTGTTTGGACCAGTTAAAACTTCATCCATCAGAGGCAAGAAGTATGGATTGGTCATTGTTGATGACTACAGCAGATGGACATGGGTTAAGTTTTTAAAACACAAGGATGAGTCATATTCTGTGTTCTTCGACTTCTGCAACCAAGTGCAAAATGAAAAAGAGTTTAGAATCATAAAAGTTAGAAGTGATCATGGAGGAAAATTTGAAAACCATTATTTTGAATTTTTTTTAAAGAAAATGGCATTTCTCATGATTTCTCTTGTCCTAGAACTCCCCAACAGAATGGAGTTGTAGAACAAAAGAATAGAACTTTGCAAGAAATGGCCAGAACCATGATTAATGAAACCAATGTGGCTAAACACTTATGGGCAGAAGCAGTGAACACATCATGTTATATTCAAAATAGAGTCTTTATAAGACCTATTCTTGAAAAAGACTCCTTATGAATTGTGGAAAAACAGAAAACCCAACGTTTCATATTTTCATCCTTTTGGATGTACTTGCTATATTTGAATACTATAGATAATTTGAACAAGTTTGATTCTAAGGAACAAAAGTGTTTTCTGCTTGGATATTATGAACGCTCAAAAGGCTATAGGGTATACAACACAGAAACTCTGATTGTTAAAGAATCAATCAAAGTCAGATTTGATGATAAACTTGACCAGCAAAAGCCAAAGCAGAATGAAAATCCTGCAGGTACAGAAGATCATCTTACAAACTATGAATAGTCAGAAGCAAAGGACAACTCAGAAGATCTTTCTATTGCAAATGCTCTGGACAATCTAAGAATTTCTGAACAAACCTCACAGAAAAGATTCCCCAGAATCACATCAGCATATCCAGAAAATGTGATTATTGGAAAGAAAGAAGATCCCATCAGAACAAGATCCTCCCTCAGAAACAATGAAGAATCACTGTTTGGATTGGTCTCTCTGATTGAGCCAAGCTCAATAGAGGAAGCTCTACAAGACAATGATTGGATCCTAGATATGCAAGAAGAACTAAATCAATTTTCCAGAAATGATGTGTGGGATCTAGTTCCAAAACCTAAAGGGTTCAATATCATAGGAACAAAATGGATATTCAGAAACAAGTTAAATGAGCAAGGAGAGGTTGTCAGAAACAAGGCACGACTGGTTGCATAAGGTTATAGTCAACAAGAAGGAATTGATTATAACGAAACTTTTGCCCCAGTCGCCAGGTTAGAATCAATTACATTATTAATTTCTTTTGTTGTTCAACATAACATCTCATTATGTCAAATGGATGTTAAAAGTGCATTTTTAAATGGTTACATAGAAGAAGAAGTTTATGCCCATCAACCTTTGGGTTTTGATGACTCAAAATATCCAGAACATGTTTTTAAACTGAAAAAGTCTTTGTATGGTCTGAAACAAGCTCCTAGAGCTTGGTATGAACGTCTAAGTAAATTTCTTTTAGAAAAGAATTTTACCAGAGGGAAAGTGGACACTACCTTATTTAGAAAAACACTTAAAAATGACATTTTAATTTGTCAAATATATGTAGATGATATTTGTTGTACCCCAAAATTTGCCCTCCTATTTTTCCACAAGAAATCACAGCTTCGGGTTTGCCCTGACTTTTCAGATTGGCGTAAGAATCAGTCAAACAGACTTTTTCTTATCAGTCTATCCAATTTAGGGTTTTTCATGGACTTTTGAAGCAGTTCAAGCAGATTGCTAGGGTTTGATTGAGTTCGGCTCAGGGTTTGATCAGGTAGGCGCTTCTGTGAAAATTAAAACAAGAATCAGGGTTTTGTGCATGCATTCTCAGAAAGAATTAATTCTACAGTTCTTTTCAGTTTATTCTGAGATTTGGGATGAGGCTGTTGATTGAGAACTTACAGTGTTTGGTTTAATCAGTAAAGGCAAAAGAATATGGATGTTTGTTTGATTTGACTGTGCAATGCTTATGGCTATTTGAAATGCCGGGTTTATTATTGATTGATGCTAAGACCACAGTGTTTATTAATTGTTTATTTATTCTAAGTTAGAATAATTGGGATTTATTTCCATTTATTATAATTTAAGAATTATAAATAATTCAATAAACATTTGAAGAATAATTAAAAAAGATTAAACTTTTATTGACTTTTAATTATTAAGTACAAATGTTATTTGAATACATTTACAGTATTTACAAATAATATTATTACAAATAATTAAAATGAAATAAAATTACATCCTAAAATTATCCTAAGTTTTCTAAATCTTCATCTTCTACTGACGCTCCCCATTGATCAATTAATTTTTACCTACAAAAAAGAAAAAGAAGAAAAGTCAAATGCAGATAAAATTAAAAGCAGACAGTTAATCAAAAAGTTCATCATTAAAAGTGACTGGCCGGAATCAGTTCGCCCTCTCTGCAAATCACAAGATTGCTCTTGGTTCACAAAGAGGGATAGAAATATGCTTGCAAATAAAATGTGAAATGCTCAAAAGCTACCATACTGCATAAATTGTCAAACCAAAGAATATGCCAAAAGAACAAATTGCCCATTTCAAAATTCCAAACCAAGTATAAAGTCCAAAAGGCAAACTGATGTACATTGGCAAACAAGCTGTCAAAGAAGCATAATGCCTAACCAAGTCACATATTGCAAATTGAACTGCACAAACTAAGCCAAAGATGTCAAACTATCCAAACTGTCCAAAGGCTATTCAAAGCTGTCAACAAAGTACACAAAGTATGCAAGAAATATGGAAAGTATGCAGAAGAAAGACCACAATGCAAGCGACATTCCAAGTCATCATTTTCAAAGCCAGTTACTTTTTCAGAAAAGACAAAATTAAGCAATAAAAATGCTTTTTTTAATCTGGAGAGAGAAAGAGAGAGGAAGGGAGCTTACAGTACAGCAGGCTAGAGGCTAAAAAAGGAATATAAACAGGATGTATCAGAACACATAGAGGGAGGAGGCAGAATATATACAGCAGAGGATATCACAAAGAATGAAAACCTCAAGCCTTGCAAACCTGCTCAAGCATTGGTATTCAAACCAAGACCAAATTCAAAAAGGAAACGAATACACACAAAAAAGATAACACATCCTGCATTTCAAAACACAAACCAAGATCCTGTAAGTTATAAAACAAAGCATTAGAGCCTTTATTGAGAGGGGAAAAAAGAGCCTAAAAACTGTCAAATTCCAAACAGCCTCAAGCCTGTAACCTGCTTCAAAGCATTCCAACTCACAACCTATGTCCAAGCCTTAAACAACATCAAGCCATTCAAACCTGTGACCTCAAACCAAAAAGCCCTGCAACCTGTTTCAAAGACAAAAGCCAAAGCCATCAAATGGCCACAAACCAGTCAAACTGTTAGCCTCTAAAACCAAACAAAAACCCTCCAAGACCTGTATTCCCAAACAAACCAGAACCGGCGAAGCCATAACCTGTTTCAACTCAAAAGTCTTGCAAACCTGCTTCAAACACCAGCATATCAAACACAAGTCACAACCTGCCAAGCCTCTAAACAGCAAGCCTTTCAAGACAAACCTTGAAGCCTTTCGAAACCCAACAAAAACAACTTAGCTTCAAACCAACAAAGCCCTCAGAGTTAGGCTCATCACAGGGTCTAAACATCAACAAAAGCAATATTCAAAACCAACGTTTCAACTAGCATATCCAATAACATCATCAGATAATCATCTCAGAAAGGAGCAAGCAAGCGTCCAAAGAAGAAGAAGAGGAAAAGAAGTTTACAGAAGCAAGGGCCCTAAGGTTTTTCAGATTGCAAAACATTCATCATAAAAACCATAAAAGCAAAGATAAAGGTACCAGGTTTCCACAGAGCAAGCTCAACATCGCGCTCCTCCGCCCTTGGCCGCCTAGGACGCCACCGTCCACCTCTTCTCCTCTCCAAAGGTTTATTTATTTCCCCCTTTTCTTTCATACCTCATACCAACAATGATAACATAAAAAAGAATCAGAACTTATCAAGGTTAAAAAGAAAAGCATGCAAAGCGTAAAACATACAGAACCAAGAAACCAAACCTTGTAGCCACCGCCTGCGTGATCTTGGAGAGGAGGAGGTAGAGGCGGCGTTTGGTGGCCATAAATGGTAAGCGTTGTTCAGAAGCTTGGCATGAGAAGATGAAGACGAAGCAAAGCGAGGAACGACGCCTCTTTAACTTAAGCTCTGTAACCCTAAAATCCAAAATGAAACAAGAAATGAAACCCTACAACAAAAGCGTGTGAAACCGGTTGGGCCTTGCCCCATACAAAAACGTTTAAGCCCATTTGTTTTTCTGGCACTATACCCCCAAACCTGGCGTGCACCCCCTTTCCTAATCCATCTTCATTTCGTTTTGGGCCCAGCTTTCCCCTTGGGCCCATATAGACTTTCTTTCTTTTTATTTATTAACCAACACTTTTTTTTATAACTTAATTATTTTCTTTGTCAAATAAATAATACATTAATAATAAATTTATTTTAACAATGTTTTTATTATACTTATTTTAATAATATTTTTATTATACTTAAAAATACATAAATATTAGATTGTATCAAGATTAAACACTTTCTTTTGTGTCTTTTATTAAAACCTTTTTTTAATTTAAACTTTGTACATAAAAATACTAACTAAAATACATTAATATTAATACATAAAAAATAGAATTTCAAAGCATTTTCTTTTCTTTTATTAAATCTTTTGTTTATACATATTAACAAAAAAATACAAAAAAGAATAAATAAAATACTCAATTTTGCATTAAGTTGACATTTTGCATCACTTGTAAATAATCACATACACTTACACAAATACTTTTGATACATTTACATTGCTTTTATTCTTATACATTGCTATACATTACATTTTACATTGTGATTGATTCGATTTGGTTGTAAATATATTTGGACAATACTCTCCTATTAAGTCTCATCCCCATTTGTAAATATTTGTACCCCCGCTCCCGAATACTTATTTGTAATAGCGTAGACTTTAAAATTCCCGCAATTTATCGTTTTCAAATATACCATGGTTAGACCTAGGGTTTGTATGTAAGTAAAATCAACCGCTAGATAACCTAATACAAAGATAAATGCATGACAATCAATACACCGTTCACACTTGCACCCCTAGGGTAATCCCGCTTGTTGCCTTCCAAAATGGGCCATGCTTGCATGTTGAGTTTCTTTGACAAAACAAAAACAAATCAAATGATCATAAGTCCCTCGATGACGCTTTCGAAAGTTGCCTAAACGAAATGATCAAGTCCCTTCAAGCAAATTGCCAAAGACACTTGGCACCATTGCATTCATGGTCCATACGATGACCCGCGCCCGTCCCGTTAACATCCTAACACAAGATTGTCCACCAAATGCAATGGTGGAACAAAACTGTTAAAAAGGTTAAAACATAAGAAAAAATCTTTGAGTAAATTTAGGGGTAGACAACTCTTAGTTTCTTGATCGACTTGCAAAACACACTTGCCTACTTTTCAAAATCCACTCTACAAACACTTTCAAAAACATTTGAAACATCTTTTCGAAAAGACACACACCTTTGTAAAACATTCGAGTAAAGAATTGTTACAACGGTTGCCTAGACAAGGCATCTTTTTCAAAACATTTTCAAAACACACACACACAACCATTTCAAGCAATTGAAAATCAAAGGCAAGTGATCTAAAACAAGTAACTAAGAGCCCATGGATAACCATGGATGAAAATGGTGCTAATACCTTCCCTTTTCATAGTCTACCCCCCGAACCCACAAAACATCTCAAAAGGTTTTTCCTGTGCTTTTTAACCTTTTCTTTAGGATAAAATAAAAAGTCGGTGGCGACTCTTGCTAAACCGAACAAGTGCAAATACAAACGCAAAACCTCAAGTCAGTTCTCCCACCGTATCACAGAACTGGCGACTCTGCTGGGGATTAATTTAAAAGTGGGGTTACCTTAGGGTTTTAGATCACCCTTTTGCATGATTAATTGTTTGCTTTGATTGCTTTACCTTTGTGGTTCTCTTGTTTGGGCTTGAAATCCTACACCCGGATTTGGGAAACATTCATAGATAGCAATACATTGTGGAAACTGTGCGGGGTATACCGACACGATTGAAGCAATAGCTATATTAGTGCGACATATTTGTGAGTACCGGTAACCCTTGAGTTCAATCAAGGAGAGTACGGGGCCGCTAAGTGATGTCACTAAGCACTAATGACCTAGAACCTTACTTGACCATCTTGGCCTTTTATTAGAGGTAGTGAGATGACCAGCTTTGGTGTAGTCCGAAGTTGGTAGATACTCGATACTACACTCATTGAGGGTTGTTTTCTTGGAATATTTTGGTCGCTAGTTAAGTGGCTAAACCAAAACAATGAACATGGAAAACAATCCAATGATATTGAGATCCTTAGAACCCGGTTACTATTTATAGGACAGGTTTTTAAGCCAACTTCACTCAAGAGGGTACTTACCTATGAAACCTCATGCAAGCCCGAAACTAGGGTTTTTGTGTGACTTGCTTGAACATATGTTTGTGCATGCATCATGAACATCATAAAGAATCATATGCATCCACTAACCACTTCAAGGGTTTAGATCTTCATCTTTGTTTTTGTTTTGTAGGTCATGGAAATTCCTCGCAGGAAAACTATCCAAGTCAACCTTGTGAGAATCCCTCCTCAACTCAAGGAGCTCACATCCAGAATTCCAGAAAGCTCTCCCTTCAGTGAAAGACATGGTAGACTGCTCAGCCTAGTCAACACCAGCATTGAAGAAGACATGGTGAAAGTGTTGTTCCAGTTCTTTGACCCTCTTCACCACTGTTTCACATTCCCCGACTACCAATTGGTGCCCACTTTGGAGGAATTTTCTCAACTCCTGAGAATTCCTATTCTTAATCAACTACCCTACAACGGTACGGAAAAAGAACCAAAGCCTGAAGATGTTGCTCAAGCACTACACTTGCAACCATCTGACATCAAGGGCCATTGGGAAACTAGAAGTGGTGTCAAAGGCTTCTTGGCAAAATTCTTGTTTGAGAAGGCACAAGAGTGTTGGAATTCATTGGATCTACAAGCCTTTGAAGAAATTGTGGCACTCCTCATTTATGGGTTGGTCTTGTTCCCAAATCCTGACCAGCTTATAGATGTCAACACCGTCAAGATCTTCTTATCCAGGAATCCAATACCAACATTTCTTGGGGACATCCTCCACTCATTTTACACACGAACAATGAGAAAGAGGGGTGTTCTCATGTGTTGTACTCCTCTCCTTGCAAGGTGGTTTATTTCGCACCTTCCACAATCTGTTTTGAAGAATGACCAAGGCTTAAGGTGGTCACAACGATTGATGACCCTCACACACTCTGATGTACATTGGTGTTCTCGGTCCAGAGAAAATGTCATCATCGTCGATCATTGTGGAGAGTTCCCTAATGTTCCATTACTTGGCATTAGGGGAGGCATTACCTACAACCCTTGTCTAGCTTTAAGACAATTTGGATATGCACGGAGGGATGGCCCTCATAACATGCTGATTCGTGACCTAGTTTTTGACTTCGACAACGATGCGCAAGGACTTCGCCAAAGATTCATCAGAGCTTGGAGGATGCCTAACAAGGTAGATAGCAAGACACTGGGGCACAAGAATTCCATCCCTCTTGAGCCTTATCTCAAGTGGGTAAGGACCCGAGCCCAGAGTCTCATGATGCCTTACCCCCATATTCTCCCTTTGATTAAAGAGCCTGTTAAGGAAGGAGGGGTTCCCTACACCATCCTATATCCTGACATGCCAACATCATGGGAGGAGATGCAGAAGAGTTGGATCCAACTCAAGGAGGAACGGAATACTTTTGAAGCCAGCTTCTACGCCAGTGAGAAGAAGGTTTTGGAGCTTACCCGCCGACTCCATAAGGAAGAGACCCTCAACACCTACATCGCGCCAAAGAGGATGCGCAACGTCTTTTTACCTTGAGAAGTTTTTTGTAATATTTGGCCCATGGGCCATTTATGTACTGACAAAATTTCTTCTTATTAATATAACGTGTGTTCCTTTTTGTCTGCAACAATTTTGAATTTCTAAATCCTTGAATGCATTGCATAAATAAACATATCATTCATCATGTGCATAAGCAGGTCTCCACACCAGGTTTCCTTATCTTTCTACTGTTTATTTCAGTGAGATGGATCTCGAACAGACGGTCAAAGATTTGCAGTCTCAAAACTCACAGTTTCAACATCTCCTAATGACCTTGGCAAAGGGTCAGGAGGATCTAAAAGCCCTGCTTGGGAACAAAGAGCAAGTGAAAAAAAAGAAGAAAAGAGTGGGGGTAGCTACCATGGGAAGAAGGTTTGAGGGTGAAGCCAGAAGAGTTCTTGAATTTCCCTCCGCATTTGAAGAGGAAACCAGTAAAGGAAAAGGGGTTGCGGTACCTTCTGAATCAGAAGCTGAAGAGGAAGAGGCTGAAGAAGAGGAAGACTACTCAGAGCAACAATACCCTCCAGCCGACGACAAGTGCAAAAATTTGGAGGATAGGCTGGCAGCTATGGAGCTGCAAAGAGTTCCCGGCTTAGATTTCGAAGATTTGGGATTAATTGCTGGAATTGTGATCCCCCCAAAGTTTAAGGTGCCAATTTTTGCAAGATATGACGGGCTGTCTTGCCTGAAGATGCACCTAAGGTCGTACGTCCGAAGAATTCAACCTCACACATCCGACAGAAATCTTTGGGTCACTTCTTTCAGGATAGCCTGTCTGGTACTCAGCTAGACTGGTTCTACAAGCTGGAAAGGTCATAGATACGTAGTTGGGAGGATTTGGCCGCTGCCTTTTATCGCCAATATCAATATAATTCTGACTTGGCGCCAACCCGTACTCAGCTACAGAGTATGGGGATGGCCTCAAACGAAGGATTCAAGGAATACGCCCAGAAATGGCGTGATTTGGCCGGAAGAGTGAAACCACCTCTTTCTGATAGAGAACTTGTTGATATGTTCCTAGGGACCCTGTCTGGTCCATTCTTTAACCATTTGATCGGTAGCTCTTTCGCAGGGTTTACTGAATTAATTCTGACTGGCGAGCGGGTGGAAGCCGGTATCAAGAATGGGAAGATTCAGAAGGATGCCTCTGCATCTACAACTGTTAAGAAATCATTTCCGGCGAAGAAGGAAACGGCTATTGTGTACTCTCAAAGAGGAGCAGGAAGAAATGAGCGCCGGTCGACTGTGGGGGCTGTGATGATCCAAAATCCATCAAATGATCAGCCTCGCAATAATCAGTCCAAACCTAAACAGCAATGGGGAGAACGGCCACAACGCCAGTTCACCCGCATCAATATGACACCTGCGCAAGTTCTTCCACATCTGTTGAAGTTGAATCTCGCCACCATCAAAGAGGCACCAAAAAATGTGAACACATCTTCCCCGCATTATCATCCCAATGCTAAATGTGCCTACCATTCTGACAGTGTCGGGCACGACACCAACGATTGCTGGGCACTTAAGCATAAAATTCAAGACTTGATAGAGGCGAAAGAGGTTGAGTTCGATGCTCTAGAGAAGCCAAACGTAATATCCGCTCCGATGCCGAAACATGGTCGAAATGTCCATGCTATTGAGGAAGATCTGTATGTTTCTGATGTCAATGACCTGATGACTCTGTTATTAACCATCAAGTTAAATCTGTTAAAGGCTGGGATTTTCCCAGGATGCAAAGAAGACTGCTACTGTTGTTACTCTCTACCAATCGACTGTTCATTGCTGAAGAAAGGCATCCAAGGCCTAATGGACAGTCAACAAATTATGTTTGAAAAGGTTCCTGCTATTCCAACCCCTATCGAAGATGTCTCAATAATCACCATTTACACCAATCTTTCCAAGGCCGTCAAAAAGCCTGTTAATATTACATCCGCTACAAAGTCTGTTCCTCTGAAAATAACTATGCTAGGGCCTGTCCCCTACATTTCTGAAAAATCAATACCATGGAATTACGGTGGAGAAATCTACTACCATGGTGTTAAGCAAGTTGAAGTAACCGAAGGAAGCTCTGATGAAGAAGATGCCGGTATTGGAAACATTGCCGGTACAAGCAAGATCACCCGAAGTGGGAGAGTATTTTCTCCAGAGATTGCCCCCCCAAAGGCAATCTTTGGACCCTCAGTTGCTGCCAAAGTTACTCCTGCACCAATAAAACTTTCCGCAAGAACTCCGTTGATTGAAGATGTTGTTATTCCTGTTGTTGTCCCTCCTGCTTCTGCTGATAAGGGGAAAGGGATTCAAGATGAGCTCGTCAGGATGAGGGCTCAACCTTTGGTCATCCCCGAAACCTCTAAGAAAGAGATGGAGGAGATCCTGAAAATAATTAAGAAGAGTGATTATGACGTGGTAGAGCAACTGGGACAAACCCCCTCGAAGATCTCCATGTTAGCATTACTGCTTTGCTCAGAGGCGCACGCCAAGGCATTGATAAAATTCCTGAAGACAGCCCATGTGCCCCAGGAAACCTCTGCCGACCAATTCCAAGATTGCATGGCCAGCCTTACCGCAGACAACGGCCTAGGGTTCTCTGATGCTGACCTGACCCCAAAAGGAAGAAAGCACAACGACGCATTACATGTGTCAGTGGAATGCCAAGGAACTACTCTGGCCCATGTTTTAGTCGACACCGGTTCTTCTCTGAACGTGCTGCCTAAGAAGGCCCTCGACCGATTAGACTGCGAAGGCTTGGAGTTAAGGCCAAGTAATATCATTGTAAGGGCATTTGACGGGTCAAAGAGAATGGTACATGGGGAGGTAGACATTCCCATTAAGGTAGGCACAAAAGTGTTCCCTTCAACTTTCTATGTGATGGACATCCGTCCGTCGTACTCTTGCCTGCTAGGAAGGCCATGGATATATAATGCTGGCGCGGTCACTTCCTCCTTACATCAAATGTTGAAATACCCTGTCAAAGGAAAGATCATAACCGTGCACGGTGAAGAGGAATATATGATCAGCCACCTGAACTCTTTTCGGTATGTAGAGGTGGAGGGTGAATACATTGAAACCCCATTCCAGCACTTTGAGGAAGTCTCTCCTGAGGTGGCGGTAGCAAAAGCGGTAGCTGAGGTACCAAAGCAGATGGCCAGGATGGCATCTCTAAAAGACGCGAAGGCCGCAATGAAGGAAGGGAAGAGCTCAACATGGGGGCAGTTGCCTGATATTCCTCACAAAACATACAAAATTGGGTTAGGTTTCACTGCTGCGGGACAGAAAGCTATGCGCCGCTCAAAGGTTGAACAAACACCCATCAAGATTTCTCCTTATGGAATCAATGCTTTGGAAGGTGAAGACGAAGAGGCCAACATTGAAGATTGGATCTTCCCAACCATCGAAGGGGGACTATGCAATTGGGAGGCGAAAGACTTCGTCCTCATTACTTTTATTAATCAGTAATTACCTGTCAAACATTTCCTGTTGGTTTGTAATAATTATTTTTGAACAATCTGCACGCTACTTTTTCACCTAATGCCTTGCCCGGGGCATGTAGGTCCATTTGTAAGGGTTTTGATTATCTTCATATCCATATGCCATGTTTAATGATTCATTGGACGTTTTTCATTGATAAACTGTTGTGTTCATTTTCTTTCCTTTTGCATTTTTGCTTGTTTAAGGATGGCTATCCCTTACACACACCCACACTCACAAATGCAGGTACCCATCCACTCTGGAATCTATGGGTGACTATTCTGCTATGTCCTTCAATAACTCTGAAGATCTGGTCAATCAGGATGAGTATGAAGATGACGAAGATTGTGAAGTGCCGGAAGAGCTAGCCAGACTTCTACAACAAGAAGAGAGGGCCATCTTGCCTCATGAAGAGTTGCTGGAAACGGTCAACTTAGGAACAGAGAAAGACCGGAAGGAAGTACAAGTGGGTGTCAATCTGGAACCAAGTGTCAAGGAGTGTTTGATACAGCTATTAAACGAATACATTGAAATCTTTGCCTGGTCTTATGAAGACATGCTGGGTTTAGACACAAATATCGTGGTTCACCGTCTCCCTACAAGAGAGGATTGTCCACCGATCAAGCAAAAAGTCCGCCGAATGAGGCCCGACATGTCTGAGAAGATTAAAGCAGAAGTAATGAAGCAGTTCAACGCTGGCTTTCTGGCTGTTACATCCTATCCACAATGGGTTGCTAACATCGTGCCAGTTCCCAAAAAAGACGGCAAAGTCAGAATGTGTGTGGACTACCGGGATTTGAATAGGGCCAGCCCTAAAGATGATTTTCCGCTACCGCACATCGACATTTTGATTGACAACACGGCTCAGCACAAGGTGTTTTCCTTCATGTATGGATTCTCGGGCTACAACCAGATTAAAATGGCCCCCGAGGACATGGAGAAAACAACCTTTGTTACACAATGGGGTACCTTCTACTACAAGGTGATGCTGTTCGGATTGAAGAATGCAGGGGCAACTTATCAGCGTGCCATGGTGGCTTTGTTCCATGATATGATACATCATGAGATCGAGGTTTACGTAGACGACATGATAGCTCGATCACAAACAGAGGAGGAACACCTTGAACATCTGCAAAAGCTGTTTGCCAGGTTGAAGGAGTACAAACTCAGGCTGAATCCAAGTAAGTGCACCTTTGGAGTTAGGTCTGGTAAACTTCTAGGATTTATTGTCAGCAACAAAGGCATTGAGGTCGATCCAGAAAAAGTAAAAGCTATACAAGAAATGCCTGCTCCCCGCACTGAAAAGGAGGTTAGAGGATTCTTGGGGCGCTTGAACTATATTGCCAGATTCATCTCTCATCTGACGTCTACCTGTGAGCCAATTTTTAAACTATTGAAGAAAGATCAGGTAGTCAAGTGGAACGACGATTGCCAAGCTGCTTTTGATAAGATCAAGGAGTATTTGCTAGAACCTTCTATTCTGATGCCGCCCGTCGAAGGAAGGCTGCTGATCATTTATCTGACCGTTTTGGATAACTCAATAGGCTGCGTGTTGGGCCAGCATGACAAGTCTGGTCGAAAAGAGCATACCATTTATTACCTTAGCAAAAAGTTTACCGACTGTGAGACTCGTTACTCACTGCTTGAGAAAACTTGCTGCGCTTTGGTATGGGCTGCTCGCCGACTAAGACAGTATATGTTGACTCATACCACTCTGTTGATTTCTAAAATGGATCCTATCAAGTACATCTTCGAGAAGCCTGCTTTATCTGGAAGAATCGCTAGATGGAAAATGATCCTGACTGAGTATGACATCCAGTATACTACCCAAAAAGCTATAAAAGGGAGTGTACTAGCTGACCATCTAGCTCATCAAGCTATCAAAGATTATCAATCCATGAGATTCGACTTCCCGGACGAAGACATCATGACTGTAGACAACATTGAAGGTCACGGACCGTATGACGGACCTGAAAATGGATCCCGATGGACCCTGTACTTTGATGGTGCTTCAAATGCACTTGGAAACGGTATCGGTGCGGTACTCATTTCCCCGGAAGGTTGCCACACACCTTTCACGGACCGACTTTGCTTCAGTTGCACCAACAACATGGCTGAATATGAAGCTTGCATCTTTGGTCTCAAGGCTGCTATAGACTTGAGGATCAAATCTTTGATCGTATTTGGGGACTCGGCTTTGGTTATCAGTCAAATCAAAGGAGAGTGGGATACCAAACACCCTAATCTTATCCCATACAAAGAACATGTCCTGACATTGTTGCCTCATTTCGAGCAAATTACCTTCGAGCATTTCCCGCGAGAAGAAAATCAGCTAGCAGATGCTCTGGCTACAATGTCTTCCATGTTTAAACTCAACTGGGATAACGATGCTCCCCAAATCACCATCGAGCGGATGGATGAACCTGCGCATTGTCATGAGATTAATACCGAAGAAGTAGTGGAACAACCCTGGTTTCACGAAATCAAAAGGTATCTCCAGACTAGAGAGTATCCCGAAGGAGCTTCCGTAAATGACAAAAAGTTCCTAAGGAAATTCGCTGCCAAGTTCCTCCTGAGCAACGACATCCTCTATAAACGCAGCCATGATTGTGTTTTACTCCGATGTGTGGATAACACTGAAGCAGAGTTAATCATGACTGAGATACATAGCGGTATATTTGGCACCCACTTGAGCGGGCATACAATGGCTAAGAATATCCTAAGGGCAGGCTATTATTGGTCTACCATGGAAGCTGACTGCCATCAACATTCCCGTACTTGCCACAAATGTCAAGTCTACGCTGACAAGATTCATATTCCTCCGGTTCCTCTCAACGTGCTGACAGCTCCTTGGCCATTTGCAATATGGGGCATTGACATGATTGGAGAGATCAAGCCCATGGCATCCAGTGGACATCGCTTCATCCTGGTTGCCATTGACTATTTCACCAAATGGGTCGAAGCAGCTTCCTTCGCCTCTGTTACTAAAAATGTGGTTGCCCGCTTCATCAAGCAAAATCTCATATGCCGGTATGGTGTCCCCGACAGGATCATCACAGACAACGGTACAAATCTGAATAATACTATGATCACCGCTCTATGCGAACAGTTCAAGATTTATCATCACAATTCATCTCCCTATCGGTCGAAGATGAACGGTGTTGTTGAAGCTGCGAACAAAAACATTAAGAAGATCATTCAGAAAATGACAGTCACCTACAAAGACTGGCATGAGATGTTACCGTTTGCTCTGCACGGATATCGTACCACGGCACATACTTCAACCGAGGCAACCCCATTTTCTTTGGTATATGGCATGGAAGTCGTCCTGCCCATGGAAGTTCAGATTCCTTCCTTAAGGATTATGAAAGACGCAGGTTTGAATGAAGATGATTGGATTCAGACCCGACTTGATCAACTCAATTTGATCGACGAGAAGCGACTCGCTGCTGTTTGCCATGGTCAGACGTACCAAAAACGGATGATCAAGGCTTTCAACAAGAGAGTCAGACGTCAAGTATATCAAGTCGTAGATCTCGTAATCAAGCGGATTATCTTACCGTAAAGTGACCCCAGGGGCAAATGGACTCCTACTTACGAAGGACCATTTGTGATCAAGAGCATATTTTCTGGTGGTGCAATGATTCTGACCACCATGGACGGCAACGATTTGCTGCACCCCGTGAACACAGACATAGTCAAAAGATATTACGCATAAAATAACCCGACAAGTCGAAAACCCGAAAGGGCGGCTTGGGCAAAAATGGGCATCCCGGTGAACCGAAAACCCGAAAGGGCGGTTCAGGCAAAAATTAGGGATAAAACAAAAAAAAACCTGTACACCCGGCAAGTCGAAAACCCGAAAGGGCGGCTTGGGAAAAAAAGGGTTTCCCGGTGGATCGAAAACCCGAAAGGGCGATTCAGGCAAAAGTTAGGGAATGGAAGCGTATGACTATGTTTCGTCGGAGCACTTTAAGGATAATCTCTTCATCAACCAGCTCCAAGCTTCTGATTAATCCAGTCACCGGCAGAAGAAGCATTGAATGGACAGATATTTAGAGTTGTGAAGACTATAGCATAATGGAATCCCTTGGAATTGTTTCATATAACCATCTTTCTTTTGTATAAATTTTTTCAATTTTTACAACGACATCCTCTTACTAGGATGGCTGTCTCCTTTGTACAAACATACACATAGAAAGTTAATACAAATACTTTTCCAAATACAGAAATTTGCTTTATCTTCCTTTTCTTTTCTTTTGCACTTATGTTTTATTTGAGAAACGTCCAATGTTTTGTTAAATAGGCATATGCATTTGAACATAATCATTTCCTTATGAATCAAGAAAGATGATTACTGATAGGTTGAAGGTACAAATGGATATCTTGATGCCCTTTCAGAAGGAATCCTCAGCGGAGTTAAACTCCAATTTCCCCAACAAGGCCAAATTCCCTAAACAGAGTTGAACTTTAGGATCCTTAGCAGAGCAAAAGCTTTCTCAAAACCGATCTCCCCAGCCAGAGGGCCTTCCATAACTCAATTCCCCCCAGAGTTAAGTTTCAGTATCCCCAGTGGAGCCTTAAAATCTGAAAATCCAATCCCCAGCGGAACTAAAATTTCCAACCATCAATCCCCAGCGGAACCAGACTAACAGCCCTTCTCCCCACATAGTTATTTCCCACCAAACTGAAGGTTCTTAGTCATGCTTCTCCAGCATAAGTCTACCAGATTCTGGACTCCCCAGTAGAGATCATCAGAAATTCTCATTCCCTACAAGTCACCAAGGAATTCCAATCCCCAGCAGTGGTCCTAAGGTTCCTCAACAATTGAAGATCTTGCATTTCCCAAGCAGAATGAAGACTCTCATTCTCAATTCCTCACAGGATATTCGAATATTCTCCAGTGAAGATCTCCTCAAGACAGGAATCCCCAGTAGATTGGCTTACAACCCAAGCTCCTAATTCTCCAGCAATAGTCAACAAGGATGTCTCATTTTTAGCAATCGAAGATTCTTGCAATCCCCTGCAGCAGTCGAAGATTCACTCTCCCCGACAGCAGTCAAGATTCTTTTATCTCCAGCCATTCAGGATTCATCTATCCTCAGCAAGATAGCTCATCAGCTTACATGCGCATTCATTACATTCATATCATAAACATTGATATAACATGCATTGCATCATACATTTCATGCATCATGACTTTGTGTTTTAGCTAATATCTTACCCTTTTACAGGATAAAGATTAATAAGCTTCATTCTTCAACTTCTGAAAACAGTTTACGGATTCTCCAGTAACGAATGTTAATCTATCGCTTGTTCAGACTCAAGACTTCTGAAAACAGTTCACGAGTTCTCCAGTAATGGATGTTAACCTATTGCTTGTTCAGATTCTTCCACCTCTGAAAACAGTTCACGGGTTCTCCAGTAACGGATGTTAACCTATTGCTTGTTCAGATTCTTCCACCTCTGAAAACAGTTCACGGGTTCTCCAAGTAACAGATGTTAACCTATCGCTTGTTCAGATTCTTATCAACTTTTGAAAACAGTTTATGGACGCTTCCCAACAACAGATGCTGCTCTATTGCTTATTCAACTTCAAGATCTCTGAAAATAGTTCACGGGTTCTCCAAGTAACGGATGTTAACCTATCGCTTGTTTAGATTCTTCTCAACTTTTGAAAACAGTTTACGGACGCTTCCCAACAACGGATGCTGCTCTATTGCTTATTCAACTTCAAGACTTCTGAAAACAGTTTACGGACGCTTCCCAACAACGGATACTGCTCTATTGCTTATTCAACTTCAAGACTTCTGAAAACAGTTCACGGGTTCTCCAGTAACGGATGTTAACCTATTGCTTGTTCAGATTCTTCAACCTCTAAAAACAGTTTACGGATTCTTCCCAACGACGGATGTTAATCTATCGCTTGTTCAGACTCAACTTCTGAAAACAGTTCACGGGTTCTCCAGTAACGGATGTTAACCTATCGCTTGTTCAGATTCTTCAACCTCTGAAAACAGTTTACGGATTCTTCCCAACAACGGATGTTAATCTATCGCTTGTTCAGACTGAACTTTTGAAAACAGTTTACGGACGCTTCCCAACAATGGATTCTGCTCTATTGCTTATTCAACTTCAAGACTTCTGAAAACAGTTTACGGACGCTTCCAAACAACGGATGCTGCTCTATTGCTTATTTAACTCCAAGACTTCTGAAAACAGTTTACGGATGCTTCCAAACACGGATGTCAATCTATTGCTTATTCAAGACCCCCAGTTCAGAAATGTTCCAAAACATGGATACCTTTCTGATACTCGTCCACTCACCAATGACATACAGTTCAACAATCACCTTCAGATGGCATCTATAAGCCCATCCTCCTCAAAACATTTCCAGATGGCATCTCTAAGCCCATCCTCCTACCAGCAATTTCCAGATGGCATCTTTAAGCCCATCCCCCGACAAGATTCTGTCACATCCCTAGATGGCATCTCTAATCCCATCACCAAATGGCATCTTTAAGCCCATTCCCTATACCGCCACATCACCGAGTGCAAATTTTTTGGGCACTCTAGTGTCCAATCTCCTTTTACCCTCGAGTCGTGAAAGGCAAGTTTGCCAATCTAACTCTTCAGGTTCAAGAAGATTGAACAGGGGCAACTGTTGTACCCCAAAATTTGCCCTCCTATTTTTCCACAAGAAATCACAGCTTCGGGTTTGCCCTGACTTTTCAGATTGGCGTAAGAATCAGTCAAACAGACTTTTTCTTATCAGTCTATCCAATTTAGGGTTTTTCATGGACTTTTGAAGCAGTTCAAGCAGATTGCTAGGGTTTGATTGAGTTCGGCTCAGGGTTTGATCAGGCAGGCGCTTCTGTGAAAATTAAAACAAGAATCAGGGTTTTGTGCGCGCATTCTCAGAAAGAATTAATTCTACAGTTCTTTTCAGTTTATTCTGAGATTTGGGCTGAGGCTGTTGATTGAGAACTTACAGTGTTTGGTTTAATCAGTAAAGGCAAAAGAATATGGATGTTTGTTTGATTTGACTGTGCAATGCTTATGGCTATTTGAAATGTCGGGTTTATTATTGATTGATGCTAAGACCACAGTGTTTATTAATTGTTTATTTATTCTAAGTTAGAATAATTGGGATTTATTTCCATTTATTATAATTTAAGAATTATAAATAATTCAATAAACATTTGAAGAATAATTAAAAAAGATTAAACTTTTATTGACTTTTAATTATTAAGTACAAATGTTATTTGAATACATTTACAGTATTTACAAATAATATTATTACAAATAATTAAAATGAAATAAAATTACATCCTAAAATTATCCCAAGTTTTCTAAATCTTCATCTTCTACTGACGCTCCCCATTGATCAATTAATTTTTACCTACAAAAAAGAAAAAGAAGAAAAGTCAAATGCAGATAAAATTAAAAGCAGACAGTTAATCAAAAAGTTCATCATTAAAAGTGACTGGCCGGAATCAGTTCGCCCTCTCTGCAAATCACAAGATTGCTCTTGGTTCACAAAGAGGGATAGAAATATGCTTGCAAATAAAATGTGAAATGCCCAAAAGCTACCATACTGCATAAATTGTCAAACCAAAGAATATGCCAAAAGAACAAATTGCCCATTTCAAAATTCCAAACCAAGTATAAAGTCCAAAAGGCAAACTGATGTACATTGGCAAACAAGCTGTCAAAGAAGCATAATGCCTAACCAAGTCACATATTGCAAACTGAACTGCACAAACTAAGCCAAAGATGTCAAACTATCCAAACTGTCCAAAGGCTATTCAAAGCTGTCAACAAAGTACACAAAGTATGCAAGAAATATGGAAAGTATGCAGAAGAAAGACCACAATGCAAGCGATATTCCAAGTCATCATTTTCAAAGCCAGTTACTTTTTCAGAAAAGACAAAATTAAGCAATAAAAATGCTTTTTTTAATCTGAAGAGAGAAATAGAGAGGAAGGGAGCTTACAGTACAACAGGCTAGAGGCTAAAAAAGGGATATAAACAGGATGTATCAGAACACATAGAGGGAGGAGGCAGAATATATACAGCAGAGGATATCACAAAGAATGAAAACCTCAAGCCTTGCAAACCTGCTCAAGCATTGGTATTCAAACCAAGACCAAATTCAAAAAGGAAATGAATACACACAAAAAAGATAACACATCCTGCATTTCAAAACACAAACCAAGATCCTGTAAGTTATAAAACAAAGCATTAGAGCCTTTATTGAGAGGGGAAAAAAGAGCCTAAAAACTGTCAAATTCCAAACAGCCTCAAGCCTGTAACCTGCTTCAAAGCATTCCAACTCACAAACCTATGTCCAAGCCTTAAACAACATCAAGCCATTCAAACCTATGACCTCAAACCAAAAAGCCCTACAACCTGTTTCAAAGACAAAAGCCAAAGCCATCAAATGGCCACAAACCAGTCAAACTGTTAGCCTCTAAAACCAAACAAAAACCCTCCAAGACATGTATTCCCAAACAAACCAGAACCGGCGAAGCCATAACCTGTTTCAACTCAAAAGTCTTGCAAACCTGCTTCAAACACCAGCATATCAAACACAAGTCACAACCTACCAAGCCTCTAAATAGCAAGCCTTTCAAGACAAACCTTGAAGCCTTTCGAAACCCAAGAAAAACAACTTAGCTTTAAACCAACAAAGCCCTCAGAGCTAGGCTCATCACAGGGTCTAAACATCAACAAAAGCAATATTCAAAACCAACGTTTCAACTAGCATATCCAATAACATCATCAGATAATCATCTCAGAAAGGAGCAAGCAAGCGTCCAAAGAAGAAGAAGAGGAAAAGAAGTTTACAGAAGCAAGGGCCCTAAGGTTTTTCAGATTGCAAAACATTCATCATAAAAACCATAAAAGCAAAGATAAAGGTACCAGGTTTCCACAGAGCAAGCTCAACATCGCGCTCCTCCGCCCTTGGCCGCCTAGGACGCCACCGTCCACCTCTTCTCCTCTCCAAAGGTTTATTTATTTCTCCCTTTTCTTTCATACCTCATACCAACAATGATAACATAAAAAAGAATCAGAACTTATCAAGGTTAAAAAGAAAAGCATGCAAAGCGTAAAACATACAGAACCAAGAAACCAAACCTTGTAGCCACCGCCTGCGTGATCTTGGAGAGGAGGAGGTAGAGGCGGCGTTTGGTGGCCATAGACGGTAAGCGTTGTTCAGAAGCTTGGCATGAGAAGATGAAGATGAAGCAAAGCGAGGAACGGCGCCTCTTTAACTTAAGCTCTGTAACCCTAAAATCCAAAATGAAATAAGAAATGAAACCCTACAACAAAAGCGTGTGAAACCGGTTGGGCCTTGCCCCATACAAAAACGTTTAAGCCCATTTGTTTTTCTGGCACTATACCCCCAAACCTGGCGTGCACCCCCTTTCCTAATCCATCTTCATTTCGTTTTGGGCCCAGCTTTCCCCTTGGGCCCATATAGACTTTCTTTCTTTTTATTTATTAACCAACACTTTTTTTTATAACTTAATTATTTTCTTTGTCAAATAAATAATACATTAATAATAAATTTATTTTAACAATGTTTTTATTATACTTATTTTAATAATATTTTTATTATACTTAAAAATACATAGATATTAGATTGTATCAAGATTAAACACTTTCTTTTGTGTCTTTTATTAAAACCTTTTTTTAATTTAAACTTTGTACATAAAAATACTAACTAAAATACATTAATATTAATACATAAAAAATAGAATTTCAAAGCATTTTCTTTTCTTTTATTAAATCTTTTGTTTATACATATTAACAAAAAAATACAAAAAAGAATAAATAAAATACTCAATTTTGCATTAAGTTGACATTTTGCATCACTTGTAAATAATCACATACACTTACACAAATACTTTTGATACATTTACATTGCTTTTATTCTTATACATTGCTATACATTACATTTTACATTGCGATTGATTCGATTTGGTTGTAAATATATTTGGACAATACTCTCCTATTAAGTCTCATCCCCATTTGTAAATATTTGTACCCCCGCTCCCGGATACTTATTTGTAATAGCGTAGACTTTAAAATTCCCGCAATTTATCATTTTCAAATATACCATGGTTAGACCTAGGGTTTGTATGTAAATAAAATCAACCTCTAGATAACCTAATACAAAGATAAATGCATGACAATCAATACACCATTCACACTTGCACCCCTAGGGTAATCCCGCTTGTTGCCTTCCAAAATGGGCCATGCTTGCATGTTGAGTTTCTTTGGCAAAAAAAAAACAAATCAAATGATCATAAGTCCCTCGATGACGCTTTCGAAAGTTGCCTAAACGAAATGATCAAGTCCCTTCAAGCAAATTGCCAAAGACACTTGGCACCATTGCATTCATGGTCCATACGATGACCCGCGCCCGTCCCGTTAACATCCTAACACAAGATTGTCCACCAAATGCAATGGTGGAACAAAACTGTTAAAAGGGTTAAAACATAAGAAAAAATCTTTGAGTAAATTTAGGGGTAGACAACTCTTAGTTACTTGATCGACTTGCAAAACACACTTGCCTACTTTTCAAAATCCACTCCACAAACACTTTCAAAACAAACTTTCAAAAACATTTGAAACATCTTTTCGAAAAGACACACACCTTTGTAAAACATTCGAGTAAAGAATTGTTACAACGGTTGCCTAGACAAGGCATCTTTTTCAAAACATTTTCAAAACACACACACACACACAACCATTTCAAGCAATTGAAAATCAAAGGCAAGTGATCTAAAACAAGTAACTAAGAGCCCATGGATAACCATGGATGAAAAGGGTGCTAATACCTTCCCTTTTCATAATCTACCCCCCGAACCCACGAAACATCTCAAAAGGTTTTTCCTGTGCTTTTTAACCTTTCCTTTAGGATAAAATAAAAAGTCAGTGACGACTCTTGCTAAACCGAATAAGTGAGAATACAAATGCAAAAACTCAAGTCAGTTCTCCCACCGTATCACAATATTATTTTTGGAACTTCTAATGTCTCTCTTGGAAGAGAATTTGCTGAGTCTATACAGGCTGAATTTAAGATGAGCATGACGGGAGAACTAAAATTCTTTCTGGGAATTCAAATAAATCAGACTCCAGAAGGTACTTACATACATCAAACAAATTATGTTAAAGAAATCCTGAATAAGTTACAGCTATCATAAAGTAAAGAAGCAAAGACATCAATGCATCCTACATACATTTTGGGAAAAGATGAGGTAAGTAAGAAAGTAGATCAGAAACTCTACAGAGGTATGATTGGATCTCTTCTCTATCTGACTGCATCTAGACCAGATATATTATTCAGTGTATGTTTATGAGCAAGATTCCAATCAGATCCTAGAGAATCTCACTTAACTGCTGTTAAGCGAATTCTGAGGTATCTGAAAGGTACTACTAACCTTGGACTGTGTTAAAGAAGATCCAAAGAGTTTAAACTAGTAGGTTATTATGATGTTGACTTTGCTGGAGATAGAATAGAACAAAAAAGCACCTCTGGAAGCTGTCAGTTTCTGGGTGATAATCTTATCTCATGGTACAGCAAGAAGCAAGTCATTATTGCACTATCAACAACTGAAGCAGAATATATATCTGTTGTTGGATGTAGCACTCAGATGATCTGGATGAAGAGCCAGCTGGAAGATTATCATCTCTATGAAAGTAAGACTCATATCTTCTATGATAATACCTCTGCTATTTGTCTTTCAAAAAATCCTATCTTACATTCTAAGGCAAAACATATAGAAATTAAACATCATTTCATAAGGGACTATATTCAGAAAGGAATTTTAAGTTTAAACTTCGTAGACAGAGACCACCAATGGGCTGACATTTTTACTAAACCTCTTTCTAAAGATAAATTTAAATTCATTCTGAAAAACATCAGTATGGAACTTTGTCCTGAATGAAATTTTTTTTCTATATATGTTTTCAAAATATTCTGAAATAAATGTTCTGATTAACAACTCTTCAGAAGTTATAAGAGGAGTTACTTCAGAAACCATCTATAATATTCTGAAATGTGTCTAACGTTTCATTACAAAAATGGTTTAGAAGTTCATTACATTAAAACAGCCGTCACACACTATCCTCAGAAGTTGAACGCGTGTTTCAACTCGGAAAGGTCACGCATGTGTGCATTACTATTTATACGCCGTTCCTAGGTAACTGTTCAGATTTGATCAAATCGCACGCATCCCCTCAATGTCAAAACTCATTAATTGCTTATAATGATTAATTTTTTTAATTCAATTGTTCTAAATTCTTTAACTGTTTTATTACTTTAAAATTATTTTTCATAAGCTATAAATACTTTGCAAAATTCTTTTTTACTCTCTCTCTCTCAAGAGGAATCCAAACAGGATAAAACCAACAAAGAAATCAGAACTTGGATGATGAAACAAGAGGAATCCTCAACAGAAATCGAGAATCTTCTTCTTTCTCTTGTCTCTCGTCAATCTTAGTTTTATTTTTTCCCATTTTTTGTACTTATGTCCTTTGACATCTTCTATATAAAAATATTTTGAATCTCTTTAATTCTTTTTTGCTTTTTGATTATGACAAAAAGGGGGAGAAAATTTGATTTTGATTTGATCCAGGATAGCAGTTATGGGACTAAATCTCAAACGTTCCTAACAAAATACAAAGTTTTTTTCTGTTTAAGAGATATTCATGTACCTCAAGACTCTGAAATACTAAGCTCTAAACATCATTTGGTAAAGTTCTGCTAAAGAAACTCTGAAGAAAAGATCAGGAGCTCTTAAAGAAACTCTGAAATAAAAATGTCCCAAAGCTCTGAAGAACAATCTCAGGAAGTTTCTCTTATGCATTTAAGTTCTTTTATTATTTATTTCAGAAGAAGAAATATTTATCTCAGGGAGAGATTATCAATATCAGGGGGAGATTCTCACTCTTGTACAAAATTTCTTAAAAATCAAAATCTGAATTGTTTTGTCATCATCAAAAGGAGGGAGATTGTTAGAACAAAGTTTGGTTATAATCATATCTTATAGTTTTGATGAAAACAATGAAATAAATTTTGTATAATATATTTTATACTCTGATGTGCATGTTTTCTAATTCAGATGATGTTCTGACTCAAGCATTCTTAAAAGTGAAACATCATTCTACGCTGAGCAGAAAAAGGATAAAGAAGTTCCTAAGAAATTTTATGTAAACGCAAGTCTGAAGCAAACTCTGAAGGAAGCACTCCAAGGCAAAATCTGATAAAAAAGTATTCTTAAGCAACCTCTGATAAAGCTAGCTGAAGCAAAGATTTGAAAGAAGCACGCTGAAAGCAATATCTGATAATGCAAGTTGAAGCAAACTCTGATGAACATAAAATGAAGAAAACTCTGACAGAAGGAGTGATATAGCAAACTCTGATAGAAGAAAAGTTAAAGCAAACTCTGATGTTGTAACGCTGCAAGCAAACTCTTAAACTTCCAGAGACAAGCTCTGACAATACCATTGATCATTTAATGCTAAGACGGCTAACACACTCAAGTGGTACTACGCACGAGAGAATTGGAAACATAAAGCTCAAGCTAACATGCATCATTAATGCATACTCTCTCTTCAAGGCAGTAACAGTCAAAATTTGAAGCTATATATAGAAGACCATTTGTTTCAAAGCAAGGTTACTGATCCATGCAAAATATACTGAAGCTCACTATTTTCATTCTTGTAAACTCTTTGTATATAGTGGGTAATTCTTAAGTGTTGGGCTAAAATCTTAGTGATAAATCCCAGTTTGTGATGTAGCTTATTAGAAGCATTCTGATTCACTATTGTTAAGAGATAATCTTTGTAATTGTTCCTTGAGAGACCAGTTGGGTCAGATTTCTCAAGAGGGCTAGGACTAGTTGAGTCTTAGAGGTGTTAGTCACTTGCAGTTGGCTTGTGCATTGTATTGTTAGTCACTTGTAGTTGGCTTGTGCATTGTATTGTTAGTCACAACAGTTTGGTTGTGCATTTGTAATCAGTTTTGATTATAGTGGATTAAGTCCTCGTTGAGAGAGGCGAAATCACCTTGGCGGGTGGACTGGAGTAGTTTGAGTTTCAAACGAACCAAGATAAAATTATATGTGTCCTTCCATTATTATTGCGCGCGAAAAAGGAAAAACTTATTCAACCCCCCCCCCCCCCCCCCTTCTAAGTGTTTTCTCACCCTTCATTTGCTACCCTACCAGATATATTTAACAAAGAAGAAGGGTATTTTATAATCAAGATGAAATCAAAAGAGGATAAGGAGCTTGTGTTGAGAAAGGGCCCATACACCATATTCAGACAACCTATGTTCCTTCTAGAGTGGAGACCTCTATTCTCACTTGACAAATATGTGGTGCGAGTATTGCCTATCTGGGTCACGTTTCCTCAACTGCCACTGAGTTATTGGGGAGAGAAAAGCATTGGGAAAGTTGCTAGCGTTATTGGGAAACCTATTATGACAGATGAATGTACTTCTAAGAAATTAAGAATTACATATGCTGGAGTCCTCATTGAGGTGGATATTACAAACTAACTAAGGGATTCTATAAAAATCAGGGATCCACAAGGAAGTATAATCATGCTGAAGATGGAATATGAATGGAAACCAGCTGTTTGCAAGAAATGTAAAAAGATGGGGTATAACTGTGATAAGCAGAGAGCTGCAAAACCTGTTCAGAAGTGGATTAAGAAATCCACGGTTATAGAAGAGGAAATCATCAGAGGTGACAACAAAGGAAAGCAGATAGATGACAATTCAGGATCCATGGAAACTAATGAAGACATGGCTGATATGGATTATAGAATTGTGGACCCTACTAAATCTTCTGGAAGATCTAGAAATGGTGCTAATGGAAAAATTGTACCCTTGCCTATTAGGGACCTAATTAGAAATGGTATTGATGGAGTTGGTTGTAGCAATGGTTTTGGTATCCTTGGAATAGAGGATGACAAAACTGTGGATACTACATGATTCTAACTTGGAATTTAAGGGGCCTCGATAAAAGTTCAAGGCATATTGAGATTAAGGTCCATCTCAATTCTCTACATCTGCCTTGCATTGCATTATCGGAAATAAAGGTCAAGAGCTGCAATGCTGTAAAGATCAGACAAACATTTGGAAATAACTGGAGTTGGCTGGATAACTATGATAATCACCCTAATGGGAGGATATGGGTGATGTGGAAGCACCCGACAGTTAATGTCAGTAGGCATAGTTGTGGGGATCAATATCTACACTATGAGATGACTGATAGCAGAGGTCACAGGTTTTGGATTACATTTATCTATGCTCATAATCAGGTTGTAATTAGAAGAAGACTCTGAACAAAGATTCAAAATATAGCTGGAAACATTCATAATACTTGGATAGTAATTGGAGATTTCAACAATGTTCTCACTAGTGCAGATCGAATCGGTGGAAATCCAGTGCATGGTGCAGAATTTGATGACCTTCTCTCAATGATGATAGTCTTCAATCTTTTTGAACATGACAATTGAGGGAACTATTTTACCTGGTCTAATAAACATATTAATGGCCTGATCTCCTCTCGCATATACAGGGCCTTATGTAATCAGGCATGGTTTGCCAAGTTCCTTGACTATGTTATTGAGGTCCTGAATGCCCATATTTCTGATCATAGTCCTTTTAGAGTCCAGCTCCATGGCCACGAGTATAAGGGGTTAAAAAATTAGAAAGGGTTTAGATTTATGAAAAATGTGGTGAACCACTCTGACTTCTTGGAGGTTGTTGAAAAGAGCTGGAGTAAAAGTGTAAAAGGCCAACCAATGTATGCATTGTGGCGCAAATTGAAAAGACTTCAACCAATCATGAGGGGTTTAAACAGGAGGACCCTTAATGATATTAAGAAGATTCAAGTCCGCAGAGATAATCTTGCTCTGTATCAGCAACAGCTAATTAATGACCCCTTTAACTCTGTTATTGTGGGAAGTCAAAACCTGGACTGGAAATATTATTCACGCTATTGAAGAGGAAGAAAAGATTTTGAGGCAAAGATCCAAAGCTCACTGGATTCAGTTAGGGGACTCTAATAATGCTTACTTTCATGCTCTATTGAGAGGCAGACAAAAACAAAACGCCATCTTCCATCTAATAGATCAGCATGGTGAAAGGTTGACTCAGCATAAGGACATGGAGATTGAAGTGTTGAGATTCTATACTGAATTGGTGGGTACAACTACTACAAAGCTGAATCATGTGGATATAGATGTTATTAGAAAAGGTTCCTAATTAACTGAAGCTAGCAAGGCCAGTTTCATCACGCCTTTTTCTAAGAAGGAAATTTGGGATGCTCTTAATAGTATTGGTGATGAAAAGACCCCAGGGTTAGATGGCTTCAGTGCAAAATTCTTTAAAACTATCTGGACTATTGTGAAAGGAGATCTGTGTGCAACTATTAATGACTTTTACTAGTACAATCATATCTATGCTGCAATCAATTGTACAATTGTGACCCTTATTCCTAAAATATCTGGTGCAGATTGTATGAAGGATCTTCATCCCACTGCTTGTTGTACCACAATGTATAAGATTATGTAAAAAATTCTTACAAATCTGCTCAGCAAAGTAATTAATGAAGTTATTGATGTCAGCCAATCTGCTTTCCTACCTGGAAGATTGATTCAAGACAACATCCTAATGGCATACGAGCTCTTGAGGAGATACAATCGCAAACATATTTCCCCTAGGTGCGCTATACAAATGGATATTCATAAAGCTTATGATACAGTGGAGTGGATTGCATTAGCCACGATCATGAAGGAGATGAATTTTCCTGGAAGATTTATGGAGTGGATTACGGAATGCGTCAGAACAGTCTCGTACAGGTTCTCTATTAATGGCCAGTTGACTGAACTATTGAAAGTTAAAAGAGGTATGAGCAGGGAGATCCAATATCTCCACTACTGTTTGTTATCGTCATGGAATATCTTCACAGAACCTTAACCTACCTTGTTCATATGCAGAATTTTAAATTTCACCCTTGCTGCAAAAAACTCAGCATAACTAACATTAGTTTTGTTGATGACCTCATCTTATTATTTAGAGGTGATACCACTTCTGTGAGCAGCCAAATGAATATTTTTAAGTATTTCTCCCAAGCCACAGGACTGTATGTTCAACCAGTGAAATGTCGAGTCTACTTTGGAGGTGTCCATTAGATGGTCAAACAAGATATTTTGTAGCTTACTGGTTTTGGAGAAGGGAGCCCGCCTTTCAAATATTTAGGAGTTCCTTTGGGGAGTAGGAAGCTTTCCATTCATCAATGTCATCCCCTGATTGAGAAAATTACAATGAGAATTAGACATTGGACTTCTCAACTCTTGAGTTATGCTGGTAGGTTCCAGTTGATTAAAAGTATCATTTTTGCTATTTCAGCTTATTGGCTGCAAGTCCCGCCCCTTCCTAAACAGGTCCTGCAAAAGTTTGATGCCATTTGTCGTAGTTTTCTTTGGAGTAGATCTAAAGTAGTCAGTAGGAAAGCTCTAATAGCTTTGGATTCAGTTTACCAACCTAGAGTGGCTAGGGGTTTGAATATTATCAATCTTTATACACGGAGTCAAGCTTTGCTTGGTAAACTGCTTTGGAATATCCACATGAAAGTAGACAGGTTATGAATTAGGTGGTCGAACAGCTTTTGTTTCAAAGGGTGTTGTACTTCAAAATTTGCCCTCTCGTTTCTCAAAAGATCATCCTGGACCCTCAGGTTTTCTTCTATCAAGTTTCAAGCCTTGAATTACAATTTTCCAAGAAAATCATTCACAAGGGCAAAATGGTCAAAAGCACACTGAAAATTCAAACTTTGACTTTTGGATCAAAAATCAAGTTTTAACAATTATATTTCATCAAGACATGAAATTAGTTCATCAAAATCAGAAGTCAAGAATTACTTTGAAAAGATCAAATTTCTAAGCATTTAGAAAATTTTCTAAGTGTTAAGAGAATATGGTACTTCAGAACTTCTGGGCCGGCCCCCACGCAAGCGCAATCAGAATTTGCAAAGACGGTTCAGAATATGACCCTTCAATCAGAAGATAGGGAAATAATGTTCTTTGGCCAGAACATTGGCTCGTTAGTATATGGGGGCTACGTTTCTGGTCTTCTGCGGTCAGAACATCACCAAATCCCAAAACCTCATTTAAGCAACCTGCTGCACTGCTACAACACAGTCCTGCAATCAACTGTTGATCCAGTCCGCGCCTGCATTTTCTCAAACCCCATATTTGCACCAAATTAGCATACAAAAGCTGTGATTAAAAAGAAATGGAACAGTATACCAAAAATGTTCAAATCCCATTTGTTTCCCCCCTAAAACCACAACAAACTCACCTATAAATAAGTTGCTCCATCACACTTGTAAGTGGCTGGCTTTTGGAGAGAGGGAGAATTATCAAAAGAGAGAAAATAAAACTGTAAAACCTTCGCAAAAATCCAGAATTCCCAAACAGAAAACCAAATTTCTATTCTTCCCTTTGAAAAAGAACATAATATTTTATGTTCCTTTGCTCTCGCTGACTCCAGAACATCTGAAGGTAGCAACTCAAGTTCCAAGCACGCGCTCCATATTTAAGGTAGGTCTTTCTGACTTTGCATATTTTCATTTAGAACATAATTAAATATGTAAATACCATAGTATTGATGTTGTCCATATCATTGCACAAGTAGAAAAACTATGCATCAGAACTTCTTGAATAAAGCTAGGCTCAGAATTAGAATTAGAACTTCTATAAACTGTTGTGCTTTTATCCCTCTGATTTGTTGTTAAGGACTGAATAAATTGCTGATGTGCTGATTAATATGAGGAAAGAGTTTAAATGTAACACATAACTTCTGAGTTCTCCTCACCATTTTAACACACACAGAACTTCTGATTTTCACTCGTTGTTAACACACACTGAACTTCTGATGTTCACTCAATGTCTTAACACATACTGAACTTCTGAGTTCTCCTCATTGTTTTAATACATAGAACTTCTAAAACTTTCTCACTGTTCTAACACTCAGAAGTCCAACGCGTAGCAACTCAGAACTTCTGTGTTTTCCCTCTAACGTTTCTTGCAGGATCTTAGAGTGTATCAATCCAGAACTTCTTATTTCCTCTGACGTTTCTTTTTGAACCACAACGCACCCGACATCAGAACTTCTGATCCCTTTTGTTTTTCTTTCAGTAGCATGCTAATTCTATCTCTCATTATTCCTCTTTTTTTTTTAATAATTTTCAATATTAATACCCTTTTTATTAATATAAAAAAAGACATAAAAATATTTTCTTTTTATTAATTAATTTATTTCTTTTTCTTAATTCATTAAGACAAAAAACTATTTTCTAAACAAGTCATTTTTCTTTATTGCATTGTACATTTCAATATGGTTGTAATAGTTAATTAGGATTTAAATTCTTACAACCCCCCATTTGTAAATTTGTATCCCCATCCCTAAATGATGTAATAGCATAGCACCTTTACATTTCCGCAATTTATTGCTTTCAAATATAAATGCTAGTAATTAGGGTGTGTATGGCAAGATAAAATCAATAAATAGATAACCCTAATCAAGACTAAACGCATGTAAATCAAACACACTTGCACACTAGCACCCTTAGGGTAATCCCATTTTGTTGCCTATCGGAAAATAGTCATGTCCTTTGAATATGGGCGTTTTAGCAAAGACCCTCGATAAAAGATCGTAGTCCCTCGATGACCCTCAATGTTGTCTTTGGTAAATGATCTAGTCCCTAAAACAACATTGCTAAAACGTTCCATAGGTTGCCTTCTATGACTATACAAACGTCCCACGCCCGTCCCTTTACATCCAATGATGGGGCTTCTTACCAAAACAATGGTAAGGTAGCAATATCTAAAGGAGGAGGAAAAGACCATTTAAGACCTTTTGAGTAGGCAGATTTCCTCCTAGTTGCTCGCTTGCTCAAAACAAAATATGTTTTACACCAACACTTTCATCTTGAAACATTTTCAAAAGACAAACACTTTGTACGCGTTCTTATAGAAACGAGAGTCATTACAAATAAGACACCTTTTCAAAATCACTTTCAAAACACATTCCACCAACACATTTTTGAACTATTTTCGAAACAACACTTTGTACGCGTTCTTATAGAAACGAGAACCATTATAAAGACATTTTCAAAAATACTTTCAAAACCCACATCACAAGCATACTTTCAAACAAAAGCAAGTGATCTAGCAAGCAACTAAGAGCCCGTAGATAACTACAGATGAATAGGGTGCTAATACCTTCCCTTTTCATAATCTATCCCCCGAACTCAGAAAACATCTCTAAAGGTCTTTCCTATTCTTTTCAGCCTTTCCTTATTGGATAAAAGAAAAGTCGATGACGACTCTTACTAACCGCACAATTGCGATCAAACGCAAAACAACCAAGTTAGTTCTCCCACCGTGTTATAAAGGGCATAATGCTTTAGCTTGGCAAGGATCCAATTCTAGTTCCTGGATTGTGAAAAGAATTTTCAAATACAAAGACCGTATTAGTAGTAATGTGTATTGGCACGATGCGGTCGTGAATGGGAAGTATAACACAGGTTGTATGTATAAGACCTTATGCGGTAATGTTCCTCATGTCAGTTGGAAAAGAATGCTCTTTGACAACAATGCTAGGCCTAAAGCGTGCTTTTTTTATGGATGACTTTGTGGAAGAGGATCCCTACTAAAGGTAGATTAAAGAAATTTGGTTTTATTGGTGATAATTGCTGTATTTATTATACTAATGAGGAAACCCTGCAGCATTTATTCTTTGAATGTCATTACACAAAAAATATTTGGTTGTAAATCTTGATTTGGCAGAATATTACCCATAGCCCTTGTGATTGGGATACACTACTAAAAAAAAGACATTTGAGAAAAGGTTTTTACATCGGGTATCAAAATATATGATGTAAAAAATACAATTAACAAACTTTTTACATCAGGTATTTATTTGCAATGATATAAAAAATAAGAAAAAAAATATATTTCGCTACCTATTACATCGGGCAATCTCATCCACCGATGTAAAAGGTTTTCAGAAAAAAATACGGTGGCATTTTTGTAAATAAGAAACAAGGTGGCAGAAATGTAAATAAAAAACAAGCAAGATATTACATCGGTTTAACTAAAAACCGATGTAATAGGTTCACAGGCAGATTTTTAATATATAAAATATATTAAAAAAATTACATCGAGACGTATTTTAAACCGATGTAAAAAACTAATAAAAAGACGCTTGCATCGGTCCACCAAATAACCGATGTAAAAAACTGCTTAGGCTCAAAACCTTACATCGCGTAATAGGTTCCACCGATGTAATAGGTTTCAAACCCTTACATCGGGTAATAGGTTCCATTCAAATTCCCATCACCTCTTCATCTTCATCTCCCTCTTATCGTTTTCCTCTCTCTACTCTCTCATGTTCCATTCCACAACCACAACCACAACCCCAACCCAACACCACCCCTAATTCCAATGCCACTTCTTATTTCTCTAAACGCGGCCAAACCCTCGAATTGCTCTGTGAATCCCTCACATTCAATGGCAAAAGGTCTATGCAAAGTCACCGAAACCGGTTATGTTGTCATGTGCGACCGTGCCCTCCCCGGTGAACGCTTCATCGGACGTATCACTCGGAAAAAGGGTAATTACGCTGAAGCTACTAAGCTTCAAACTTTAACTCCTCCTTTTCATACTGTAGATGCTCCTTGTGTCTATGTTCCTCATTGTGGTGGTTGCAAGACGCAGAATTTGGCTTATCAAGCTCAGGTTAAAGCTAAAGAGGAACAGGTTTGTGACATACAAGATATTTCGATTCGTCTATTCCAGCTTATTTAGTGTCGTATATGCACTTTTGTGAGACCATTAGGAAGAATTTGTAAAATATGCTATAACATCTTCATAGATTCGGCATGATAGCTTATGCTAACACTTTATAGTTTATATAGAAACAGTTTGATTTTATAATCTATAAGCAATTAATTAAGCTCTTTATACAAACAGGTTCGCGACTTAATCATACATGTTGGAAGGTTTTCTCAGAAAGAATTGGAATTGCATGGGATTATGAAGCCTATTGTTCCTTGTGATATTCAATTTCATTATAGGAACAAGGTTGGTTAGTTAGTCAGTTATTGCTCTGTTTGGTTTTGTCTTTTTCAAAAACTAAATGTCCGATGTAGATGCATTTAGTTGATAATTAAGATGTGTTGTGGTCTGTTTTCTTTCTTGTCTAGATGGAATTCTCATTTGGTCCTTATAAATGGTTGCCTAAAGAGTTGCTGCACGGAGGAAATGTTGATGGTGGAAGTGAGAATTATGCACTTGGATTGCATGTTCCTGGTTTTTTTGATAAGATTATAAACGTTGACAAATGCTTACTCCAAACTGATCCTGCTAATAAGGTATGGAATGTTATTACTAATTTTTTTTTTGGGATTCAACTGTTACTTGTTTCTGTGACAATATCCTACACTTATTTCATTTCCTATCACAACTGGGAAGTTTATTACACTCTGCTCATGTTTTGACTTGAACATTTGAATAGGTTCTTACAGCTATTCAAGAGTGTTGTAGGGATCCACAACTTGGTTTCTCTCCTTACAATGTTCATTCACACGTAGGATTTCTTAAGAATTTGATGCTAAGAAGTGGAAGGTATTTAAGGTATGAAATTTGATTACGTCTCCTTGCCTCCGTTTCACATCTCCTTGCCGTTGTTTCACGTCTCCTCGCCGCCGTTCACGCTGTTCACGACTTTTCACAGGCCTATTCACGCCCTTCCTCGCTCGCCGTTTCAACTGTAAGTCACATTCTTCACTTATTTGATCCATAATGTGACTTATTCAAAATATAGGTTAGGTTTGCTAGTTAGTTATGGGTTAGGTTAGGTTAGGGATTTTGATGAGTGGTTAAAATACATCATAGGGGTGGAGCTTGCAGAAGATGTTTGTGACTAAATTTGTTTATTAATATTAACAGAGACACACACAAGTAAACAGTAGAGAGTAGTCACTAGTTCGCTTTTCATTTACATTTTATCCTTGAATGAACAATCACAACTTTAACCGTTTGGTTATAATATATTGGCATATATTCATTATGTTGTGTGTTAGTTTCTGTCTTTCTGACCAGGGTCATAACTAACGTGTGTTGTTGGAGTTCATTAGATATCTTAAATTTCATCTCCATTTCCTCTTCATAAGTTTACACCATTTTGTTCTATATTTATCGTCAGATGAGTAGTGCAGTAGGAAAGACACCTGCCCCAGGTCAGGCTATATACTCGGCTTCTAAATTTGCATTAAATGGGTACTTCCATTCCTTACGTTCAGAGGTATATAGATAGTTTTTATTATCTTTGATGTTGTTTTATCCAACTATTATCTTACAATACACATCTTGAACCACTAATCTTTTTATGGTGGCAGCTCTGTCAGAAAGGAATCCAGGTAACTGTTGTCTGTCCTTGTCCTATACAAATAGTAAATAACGCTGGATCGCAGATTCCATCTGAGGTATGCACCTTTGCCAACTAATCATCCACTGTTAGTGTAAAGAAAGACACTACTTGAGTCTGTCTGTTTTTACTTTACTTTATTTCCACCACGAAAGTATCTTCATTAACTTCTAATCCACAATATGCTAAATCAATATACATCACTATTTTAAGTTTATGTATACATATTTTGCAAGAATGCATTTTTTTACCTTACTTTTTAGTCATAGTTGATATATGTAGTTTTTTTTCACATTTTTTCTTTTGAAAGTAGGTATGCATGGGGTTATCATTTTAAATCATGAATATGGCTTGCTAATCTCATGTTTGCTAAGTCAAAACAACTGAGAATAGTCACACGCAACACAACAATAACAAAGTATTTTTCCTCTTTGTTTATTCAGATTTCATGAATCAAGCGACGATGTCATAATGTCTTCTCATAAATCACATTTACTCAAAAAGTACCATTTTAAAACCATTCTTAATGGTTTGGTCCATAGTGTTTCCAGGCCTCCTCCTAACCATTGGAAAACCCTTGGTGTGATCTACACTTCTTATTGGGACTTCTATATGTCCGTCCACACATGTGTAAAACACAGTTTTCCATAGTAGGTACTATCCCAACTTTCTCTTTACTGCAATCATTCCTAGTCCTATCTTGTCTTATGTCTCCAAACATGGTCAAAATATGAATAAAATTGTATTGTACACTGAAGAGAAGCACAGGAAAGATCCTAGACCTGGAGTTTACAGCTAAACTTCCCTTTTATATTCTAGCTTGTTTGTTAGCATATTCCACTTGAATGTATGCCATGCAGTGTTTTTGTTGGACGCATTGTCTCGATCATTGAAATTTTGTACTAGAAAAGTTACGTGATGAAAACAGAGTGTGCCACTTACTACCATTAATTCATGGATAAGAATTTTTATGAAATTGTGTTTTATATTATTTAATTTTGATAACATATATATTTTATGTGACTTTTCTGTTTCCACACACACGTACAGGAGACATTGGCAATTAATAGTCATGTGTCTAAGAGACAATTTAGTTGTCGTATTTTGTTCACTTCATCGGGAAATTGACCATCACACGAAGAAAATTATTACAAAGTAAGTTTATCTTTCATGTGACTTTCATTGACAACTAATAGTTATGTGATTTTTCATTGGCGAGTAAATTTAGCTATGTGATGTTTATCTTTCTGTATTAGTTCTTTTGGGATTCATCAAATGGCAAATGGAAATAGAAAAAAGGCTACATGGCTTCATCCCAATGTAAGTGTGATGTAAATTGTAATTCTATAGTTAAATTTATGATAAATATTCACTAATTATGTCATTCAATTGTAGACAAGGCAACAACATAACTCTAATGATTGTGGATACTATGCGATGAAAAATATGTTGGATATTGTCTCTGCTAATATAACCGAGAATTGGATGCAGGTACTAAAAATAACTTTACTTTGTTATTTACTTTTTGTTTTTCGACTTAATATGAATTTTTTTAAAAATAACTCTATATTGTTATATTTATGTATTATAGGTATTTGATGACCCAACATAATTAACACCAGATGATTTGTATGATTTGCGACTTCGTTGGGCAAAATGTTTCTTTGAGTTACATGAAAATTAAGTTTATCTTGGTGAGTTTTATATAATTGTATAAGTTGTGGGTTTTGCACAATACATGTGGTTTTTGCACATGTATTGAGTTTATTGATTTTTTTTGCTGATGTTAATTGTTATTATTTATTGTCAGGCAATGTGATTTTGGTGTTGTCTACCGAAGATTTTATATTGGTAATTCAAGTTTGGAAACTTAGAAATAGTTGAGTATTTTTGTATATTTTGTGAATAATATGTAATTGTAAGTTTTGAAAAAGACTTATAAATAGTTGAATATTGTTGTATATTTTGTGAAGAATTTGTAATTGTAAGTTTGTTGTAATACAATACAAATTTGCAATACAATTGTTCAATTTGTAAGTTTGTTGTGAAAAATATGAAAACATCGACCTAGATGTGGTATATGTGATGTTGGAAAGCTATGAAATCTATATAGCGACATAAATATAGTCTGTCTGATATTGGAAAAATATGAAAAAATGGGTACAAATTATATTTGTACAAGGAAACATCCAGAAAATAAATAATCTATTCCCAAAAAATTTCATACATTTCACATCGGTTATTACTCAAAACCGATCTAAAAACTATCAAAAAGAGACTTTTTACATCGGTTGGGAGTAATAACCGATGTAAAAAGTTGCGTCACTAGGGACTTTTTACATCGGGTATTACTACCGACCGATGTAAAAAACTGGATCAATTTTTTTAAAAAATGTGCATAATAACTGTTTCTTATATCATTTTTATATTATAACCGATGTAAAAAATGGACTTTTTACATCGGGTATTACTTCCAACCGATGTAAAAAATTACATCATTTTTTAAAAAAATATTGTAATATTACATCATTCTTATATTATAATCAATGTAAAAAATAGACTTTTTACATCGGTCCCAGAACCGATGTAAAAAGTACCTGATTTACTATATCGCCTGACTTTACATCAGACCCAGAACCGATGTAAAAAGTCATTTCTGCACAAGAACTAATGTGACTAATAGGCAGGACTAGAAGGAAAAAAGCGTGTGATATATTGCTGAAAATGTCCCTTGTAGAGACTATCTATGAAATCTGACACGATAAGAATTGTTTTATTTTCAATGGAATTCATTTGAAGGATAATATTGTAGATAGAATACAACAAACTATTAAAATTAGATGTAACAAACATAGGTCCTAAGTAACTATGCTAATAATTTTAGTTAATTTAATATTTTGTGGGCTCTTGAATCTCCGGATTAACTTTGTATAATTGTTTTTTGTTAATAAAGTCTTGCTTTTTCTATAAAAAAAAAAGAAAAAGAAATTGCATATTACAGAAGGAGTTAATGGCTCTCATGGTATGTATCTCTTTACTTTAATCGTCGGCACTGTCAACGGCATCTCCGTCCAAGAAAATCCATCGTCGAAATCACACCTCTTCTTCCAACCGAAAGCGACCACCGCGACCACGCCCTGCACCACGCCACACGCAATACCTCTGCTAGAAACACCATGCACTCCAAAGCTACCCCCACCGTTAAATTTGCGTTAAAAAAACCGGAGCCATTCACCACCGACTGATCTCATAGGTGGTGAGATCTCTTTTCTTTTTCTTTTCTTTTTTTGATTTTTTGGCTTTTTTTTTATTCTTGAATCAATCGATTTCCATGTTATTTTGTTGAGAAAATTGTGGTTTTCAATTTGATTTTGGTTATTTGAAAAGAAGAAATTACAGTGAGATGAAGAGTAAAGGAATGCCTCATGTGTTCTCAAATGAAAATTTATTTATGTCTTTGGTTCTAATTCAGTTCATGAGTTCCACTTTTTAATTTTTTCACTTGGTTTTTTCAGTTACTTTGCAGAAGTTGCTTGATTGGTATGTTATAGTACTAAATTTCTTCATTGAATACTAGATTCTTAATTTCTTACAGGTAAAGTAATCTTAATATATTCGAGTACCATTATCAACTTGCTTAATTTGAATGCTATTGTGAGAACATGTGCATTTTGATCCTTTTTATTTTATGCCTGCTAAGTTCTGTGTTTTAGCATGAATCTCTATTGAATGCTGATATGTTGTGATGTTGCAGTATCGAAACATGACCACATTGTTGACAAGAGAGTATCTTATTGTTCGGTCCAGTGGTTGGTTAGATTATGCTCCACTAAGGATAGCACAGTTTTATGGATCTCAAAACCCGAATTCTCCCGTTTGTGTATCATGTCAAAACGTTTTACATTGATTATGCTTACAAATTAAATTATATGTTTATAAGAGATTCAGTGATATCAATTTAAGATATTTGTCTTTTTCAAGAATTGTTTTTCATAGACAAATTTTATAAGAGATTGTGATGATAATATTAAACTATATGGGTAATAATTATAAAATTTATTTTAATAGTTAATAATTGATGATAATATCAAATCTTTCCAATTTTATCGTTATATAAATTTTTATTATATTATTTTATGATAGCTAATAAATGTCAATTAATTTGATTAATTTTATTTTTATTTAATTTTTTATTATTCACTATTGATTTTAATAGTAAATAATTTTATGGCTAATAATTTTTGAGATAATTCACTTAGCCAATTTAAATAAACAATTTTATGACTAACATTTTTTAATATAAAAAAGTTTAACCATTGCCTCGCACGAATATACTAACTAGTATCACTGATCCATTAAACTTATGATTTTTTTAAAAAAAATTATAAAACAAAATCATACATAATTAATTAAATAAATTTTTATAAAAATAATATAATAATGTCAAAAGATTTCTTGTTTTAGATCAAAACAAATTTTAAAAAACTAAATTAAATTAAATTCCATTAATTAAAGAATCAATGTTTATGCTTTGAAATTCACCATGAGATAGAGGTCTATGTTGATGACATTATAGTAATGTCTCAAACTGAGGAAGAGCACCTTGATCATCTACAAAAGATATTTGATAGGTTGAAGACGTACAAGCTGAGGTTAAATCCGAACAAATGCACTTTCGGGGTAAGGTCTGGTAAACTCCTAGGATTCATCGTCAGTGACAAAGGTATTCAGGTAGACCCTGCAAAGGTGAAAGCTATACAAGAGATGCCGGCTCCTCGCATTGAGAAAGAGGTTAGAGGCTTCTTGGGACGCCTAAATTACATTGACATGTTCATTTCCCATTTAACTACTACTTGTGAGCCAATCTTCAAACTCCTGAAGAAATATCAAGTGGTAAAGTGGAACGACGAATGCCAGACCACCTTCGAGAGAATCAAAGAATACCTTCAAGAGCCTCCAATTCTGATGCCTCCGATTGAAGGAAGACCTTTGATAATGTACTTAACATTGTTAGATAATTCAATGGGGTGCGTGTTGGGGCAGCATGACGAGTCCGATCGAAAAGAGCATGCAATATACTACCTTAGTAAAAAGTTTATTGATTGTGAAACAAGATACTCACTGCTCGAGAAAACTTGCTACGCTTTGGCATGGGCTGCTCGCCGACTGAGACAGTATATGTTGACCCACACTACTTTGTTGATATCTAAGATGGATCTGATAAAGTACATCTTCGAGAAGCCCGCACTCTCCGAAAGAATAGCAAGATGGCAAATGATCCGGACTGAATACGATATCTAATACACGACCCAAAAAGAAATCAAGGAAAGTATATTAGCTGATCATTTGGCTCATCAGGCTGTGGATGACTACCAATCTATGCATAGGATACTCAAAAGACACATTGAAGATTGAAGTAGTACACATTAGTTGTTGAACTATTATAAGTTAGATTGGTAGTACGCTTTGCTCCATCGTTGCACGTTGTAATTCATTGCACGCTCAAGATCCCCCTTTTCATTTCAAATAATTTTTTTCATCAAGGAACATATCTAAATTGTTTTTGAAAGGTCTTCTCACGAATATTGTGTGATATTTTGGCAGCAAAACTGTGATACGGTGGCAGAACCGACTGTTTAATACTGGTTTGCGTTTTTTGTTTGCAAAATGTCGCGGTAAGCAAGAGTCGCCACCGACTTTTATTTCATCCAATCATGGAAAAGGAAAAAAGAACAGAAAAAACCTTTTTTCGAGATATTCTGTGTACGAGGGGTAGATTATAGAAAGGGAAGGTGTTAGCACCCTTTCTATCCATGGTTTTCCATGGGCTCTTAGGTACTTGCTCATTTTTTTAAATTGCTTGTGTGTGTGCTTGCTTTGAAAATATTTTACTTCGTGATAATCCTTGTATCAGTCCTCAAGGATGTGACAAAGTTGTTTTGAAACTTTGTTTTGAAAGATGTTTGAGTGAAAAGTTTTTATTGAGCAAGTACTTAATATTCTACCTACTCGAAAAAAATTGTTCGTTCTATTTCCTTTAGACAGCGCTATCCCATTATTAAGGAGTAGGTAGCACCGTCGTTGGAGTTGTAAGGGACATTCGAAAGGGACAAGTACAATCACCAAAGCAATAGTTAGAAAACTTTAGTAGTAACCCTAGAGCCTTAAGATCTTTCTGAGGCAACATTTCTGAGGCAACATTCGAATGGGACAATTTGATCTCTTTAGACTGGAGGGTAACCACTAAAATTTCATATGCTTAATGATTGTTTACCGAAGGCAACCGAAGTGAGGTAAACCCTAGGAGTGAATATGTGTATATGATTTGTTTTAATTAATCTTTCCACATTAGGTGATCTACCATTTTAATTTTCCAGACATTCTTGCCATACAATCCTATTAGCCATACATCTAGACAGTTAAAGATTGCGGAAATTAAAAGTGGAAAAGTAAATCTAAATACTACAAGGCTTCGGGGAATGGGGATTACATAACTAAAACTTGGGGGTAATTAAACAGTAAATAAAACCCTGGTTTAAAAGACTATTACAACCTCGGAGCAATTACAAAAATATAATGAAAAGTACGTACGATAAACGTAAATGCGAGAAATTAGGGTTTTGACCCTTGAAAACCAAATTGAATTTAATTAAAGAAAAAAAATCATTTTTTTGTCATTTTTATTTAAGGAAATAAAGAATAAATTGCAAAATATCCTAATCACTAATTAAGTTTTAATTATGAAAAATCATTAAATTAATGAAAAAAACAATTAACCTATTTTTGTGTTTTTATTTTGAGAAGAAATTAAAATTAAGAATTAAACCTAATTTCTATTTGATTTTAATTATGAAAAAAAGATTTAAGTTAACCTAATTAAACTAATTAATGCAATTAAATATTTTATGAAAAAAAAGACTAAACCTAATATTGTTTGTGATTTTCTGATTTTTATGTTTTGATTAAAAATGATTTTTGGAAAATAAATAAAATAAATAAATTAAAACAATAAAAAGAATTGAAATAAAATAAAAAAGAAAAGATTGGGCATGTGTGGTAGAATGCAGACTGGGAGGTGCATTGCCAAATTGTTAGGGCCAAATTGGTTGGCCCATGTTCCTTGCGTGTGATCCCATGTGGATTAGCTTCAGAGAGTGCACCATGGGCTGTTGTGGTTGGACGCTAGATCTGGACCAAGGGATGATCCAAAGGGTAAGATTTGTGAGTGTATGATGGACGCATGAAATGGTGATGTACTGAATCTGCAGTAAATTCTTAGGAAAATAATAAAAGTGTGAATTAATAATTAAAAACCTAACTCTGATTAATTTACAAGTTAATTATGAAATAAAATCAATATTGATTAAATCAAAACAACTTTTATGTCAAAAATTATTTTAATTAATTGAAAGCCTAAAACTAATATTTAATGATTTTTTTAATGATTTTATATGTTAATTAAATTAATGACAAAAAACAAATCAAGTGAAAAATAAATAAATGAAAAGGGTTAGAAAAGAAAATAGTCAAAAAAGTGAAAAATGCATGGGGTGGGTGATGAACCCATGCCCATTGGGTTACAGTTAGGCGCCTCATCCACCAAGCCAAGCTATTGTTTGAGATTCAAACCTGTCCTACGTAACAACAAGAACTCATTTGGACAATTAATAAACATTAGCAATGCATGAAATTAATTATATGAATGTTTGAAAGAAAAGCAAATCAGAGAAGATGAGTATGCTTGTTTCAAGCATCAATGGACATGACTTTCGACCTATTCTTACCCTTAGATACCTCAGGAATGATTTGTAATTGATGGCTTGGACTGAAAGTGGTTGGATCTTCGGTTTTGACTTTGCACTAGTTTTGACAGAATTTGAGGTTTTTAGAGAGCGTTCTTGGGCAGCCAATTTCGTCCTCCCTAGTGTATGAGGGTGTTTTGTTTATATAGAGGAGGAATTTAGGTCAAAAATAATGGAAGAAATCTCATGGTATCTTGAGGAATTATGAAGATTTGATTTGATTTTGGCCTTGTATGATTTATTTCCAAAATAGCTCCAATCATGACTTTTTCAATCTAAATCATCTTTGCACGAATTACATGCCATTCTAGATGTATATGGACTCATAATATGCACAAAAATCCCAAGATTTGATTTGATTTTATTATTTTACCATTTAATTTGATTTATTTTGGTTTAAATGAATAAAAAATCAAAATAAATGATAAAAATAATAAAATAATAGGTGAAAAATCTCAGTGGTCGTGGGTCCTATTAGAAACATGTTTCAAACAAGAAAACATGGGCCCCTTTGGAAAAAATGCAAATTTGATCAATGTTGACTTTTGACAATTTCCCAAAAATTGCCAACTTTGACAATGCACAACTCTCTCAATTTTGACCCTAGGAAGATGTTCTTGGACTTTTTAGAAATCTTAGGATATCCCTTAAGCAACCCTTTTGATCTCATCTCAATTGAGTCTTCCATGTTCATGTATGAAGCTTTGACCCAAAAGGTGTTTTTGTGGACTTTTCAAAAGGACCTATAATGTGAAAATTCATATATTTTTATGAGTGCATATTTTGAACTTGTGAGATGAAGATGAATTGTAGGGAATTATATCCTATTCAAAATGAAATTTGGATTGAAAATATCTGATAAAGCATGTGGAAGTTATGCTTGGTCAAAGTTGGGTTGACTTTTACTAAGAAACCCTAATTTAGCAACTTTTGGGTTTTGATGAATTGGGAGCAATCCCTGAGGAATCATGACCAGACCTTGATCAAATGATGGAAGTCACTTCAAAATGTTGATGTTGACCCAAAATCTTGAGGTTTGACTGTATGTGGGCCACAGTTGACTTTTGACCTAATATAATCGATTTCATAAGCATCTGAGCAGTTGACTGAGCAAACTTCTTATGCAAGACATGAAAATTGACATGTAGGGTCTTGAGGACATATTAAGACCATGGAGAGCATATGAGACCTTTGTGGTCCACCCATCTTAATGAAAATAGAAACCCTAATTTGGGGTATACTGCCTTAGGAGAGAGTTTGCCTGGTCAACTCTTGGGCAACCTTGAGCAAATTGGGGACCTCACTTGACATTTGTTGAGTAAAGTGAGAGGGAAAATTTTGGGGTACAACAACTGCCCCTGTTCAATCTTCTTAAACTTGCGCATGTAGATTGGCTTGTCTGCCTTTCGTAATCTGAAGGTGGAAGATAATTGAACACTAAAGTGCCCAGAAATTTGCACTCGCATGAAGTGGCACTCGACTTGTGACATCTGGAATAGGCTTAAAGATTCCATTTGGAGGTTGATGATAGAAGATTTGTCGAAGATGGGCTTAAAGATGTCATCCTGGACGTGACGGAGAATTGTCTGAGATGGGCTTAAAGATGCCATCTAGAGGATGTTGATTTCCTGAGATATTCCTTTGATGAGAATCCCTGCTCCTGTCGTTGAGGAGGAATCTGTTGAGGAAAATTGGTATCTGTCTTGGGAGAAATAGAATTTTAGGAGCTTCAGTTGTCCGTTACTCTACTGGGGAATTAACTCCGGAGGTGAACTGCATATGTGGTCAGTGTATAGGCTGCATCGCGACCTATTGGGGAAAGGTGAAACCGATCGTGTTTGATCAGGTCCAGGTATTACAGTGTTGTGGACTGCTGTTTGGAGATAAGAGAAAAGAAACCTGGATGGTAAGGTTATGAGAAGGAACCTGGATAGTAGGGCTTATGGGAAGGAACATGGGTAAGGTTGCTTCATGAGGAGTTTGGGTAAAACTGCATCTGAACCGAGAATGAACCTGGGTAAGGTTGCTTTGTGAGGAGTTTGGGTAAAACTGCATCTGAACCGAGAAGGAACCTGGGTAAGGTTGCTTTGTGAGAAGTTTGGGTAAAACTGCATCTGAACCGAGAAGGAACCTGGGTAAGGTTGCTTTGTGAGGAGTTTGGGTAAAACTGCATCTGACCTGAGAAGGGAGCCTAGGTAAGGTTGCTTCAGGATAAGTTTGAGTGAAACTTCAGAAGGAACCTGGGTAAAGTTGCTCGTGATGAGTCTGTGTAGGGCTTTAGGAGGAACTTGGGTAGGGTTACTTCGGGATAAGTCCGTGTAAAACTTCGGCAGGAACCTGGGTAAGGTTACTTTGGGCTAAGTCTGTGTAAAACTTCAAGAGGAACCTGGGTAAGGTTACTTTGTGATAAGTTCATGTAAAACTTCAGAATGAACTGGGGTAAGGTTACTTTGAGATAAGTTTGGGTAAAACTTCAGGTGGAACCTGGGTAAAGTTACTTTGTGATAAGTTCGTGTAAAAATTTAGAAGGAACCCGGGTAAGGTTACTTTGGGATGAGCTCGTGTAAAACTTCAGGAGGAACCTTGGTAAGGTTACTTTGTGATAAGTTCGTGTAAAACTTCAGAAGGAACCTGGGTAAGGTTACTTTGGGATAAGTTCGTGTAAAAATTTATTCGGAAATGTATAAGAAAGGACCTGTGTAAGATCTTTCAGGATAAACCCGTGTGAAGCTGCATTTAGGAGAAACTCGTGTAAGATTGCTTCGTGACGAACCCGTGTAAAGCTGCATTTGGTTGTGCAGATAATTACTCTGTTTAGTTTTAGGAGCTAATCTTGAACTTGCTGGAAGTTGTTGATGATAACCATCTTTCCTGAAAAGGTACATGAGTAATCGTATATGATGCATGAAATGCATTGTATGATGATGTTCTCAAAATAAATGAGCTTATGCTGGATGCAATATGTATGTGCATGTCATGATGTATGAACATGAAATTCTATTGTGGCACGTCCGAGTTTGGGAAAATAAATCCCTGACTGTTGTTGGAGAGTACTGGAAATTACATTCCTGATCGTAGTAGAAAAAGTGGTTCTTCTACTTCTGCTGGAGATGGCGAACCGGAGATGACTATACTGGGGATTTGCCTCTTGTTTACGGATATTCATCCGAGGAGAGACTCTACTTGAGAACAACTCTGCAGGGGAATAATTATGTTGGAGAATGAAGTTTCCATAGCTGAAGGGATAAACTTTGTCAGGGATTGAGCTTTTGTATTCAGAGAAATAAACTCTGTTCGGGAGAAAACTTTATGACCCGCTTGCGATTATGAAATTTAATCAGGGAATATAGATGTCGATTCTCTGAAGGAACTTTGCTGGGGAACGTAGCTCCTGTTTGGGGGAGCCGATGTCAAAGCTTTAGTTGCCTCTACTCTGTGGGGAGTGTAGATGTCACCGGGTCGTATGCTGAGGATACGACAATGACTTTGCATCAGGACTTTTCTGCCCCTGTACTTGCTGGAGAAAGTACCCACGAAGGCTTTGTGGATGCTGATCAGGATGATAAGTCTTCTATTGATAAGCAAATGATAAGATGACGAGACATAGTTGTACGCTTCAAATCCCTACTTTTGCCTGGACCGCAATTCGGGTTTTCAGTCCACCGGGATACCCTTTTTTGCTCAAGCCGCCTTTTCAAGTTTTTGACTTGCCGGGTGTACATATCTTTTTTGTATTTATCCCTAATTTTTGCCCGAACCCTTTTGGTTCGCCGGGATGCCCTTATTTTTGCCTAGGCCAGTCAACCTAGCGGGTCTTTGTTCATGCGTTATATTTTCTTACTATGTCCACGTTCATCGGGTATGGAGAATTGTCACTGTCCATAGTAGTAAGTGTTTCCACACTACCAGAAGATGTTTGTTTGATCGTATAGGATTCATTGCTGGAATTTATGCCCAATTCCCCAAGGGATTCAGATAGAGATCTTCCCCTGACTATTTGGCATCTTTGAGAGATTCCTTGAATCTTGACTTGACTGCCCCAGATGATGGACAATGATCATGCCATGCCCCTTGGTTGGAAGTGTGTTTTTCCACTTGAGGTGATCCTTTTTATTGAGAAGGTTTTTGTTCACTAGATATTCGTCATGCGAATTTCTCTGTTGTTGAACAAATAGTCATATACAAACAATGTTATTTTAAGAATGCAAAGCTTACGTCTGTCTTGAAGTTTTGAAAATGCAGTTTTTTTTAGAAAAAATAGAATTTTGCAAAGATGTGATATCAACTCAGGATTTGTAACGGACCATCAGGAGTCAGGATACCTTTTGTAACAGTATTCTTTCGAACTAACCCATACTTCAGCTAGTACTTTTAAGGGTTATAACGTGGCATGGTTCACGGTTTAAGAAACAAAGGATAAAGGCTCAAATTTTATTTGTACCCACCCGTTCTTCTTGATATTCTTCAATCCTAAACTCAGCTAATTGTGCATTTAGATCCCGTTTGAGTCTTTGCTCTGATATTCCAGTGATGGCTCAGATACTGTTTATTTTGAATAGGAAATCATTCCTTTTTTGTTGAGGGTTTGTAGGACCTCTTTCTTTTTTATTTTATTATCCCTGTCTTTTGCCTGAACTGTTTCTTTTTGTGATTACAGTCAGCAGGATGCCCTAGTGTTTTTTCTTAAGTCTCCTTCATAGGTTTTAACTTAATGGGCTTTTATTTCGAGAGATAATGACTGTTTGTCTCGATGATTATAGGGAACCATCACCGTATTTTGTTTCGGAAGGACGTCTTTAAGGCCATTCATTATGAACGAAGCGGAAGATTGTGACTGAATGCGCCTCTGAATTAACTGAGAAAACTACCCTGCCCTAGGTTGTGATTAAGGGTTTTAATTTGTGTGAAAGAAAAACTCCTACTTCTTTGGCTCAAAGGGGTTGACTAGGGATTATCTTCCTTATAACTCCATTGTTTAGGATTTGAAACAACGCCTGTACATAGTCAGCAGGGTCCGTTCAAAAGCATATTGTAGAGATTGTGGTATCGTTTTCGTCATCCTCCCTCTAAAGGCTCAAAGCTTTTGTTTGAGAGTTGAACATCACAAAAAGGAAAGCAATTTAAATATAGTGAATACGAATGAATTGATTCAAAATAGACATATGCAATGCATTGATAAAGTAACAGAGTTTGACATGAATAGATGTTCAAACAATCAAAATAAAATTGAAAATTGAAAATTCTAATGAACAAAAGCCTCTTCGTCTGATCTTGTCACTTCAGAGGACGTGCCTTGGAGGGATGGTAGAAGAACTCAGCCTGACCATCTTGTGTAAACTCCAGCACTCCTTCATCAGTCAAGTCCTGAATTTTATTTTTCAATGCCCAATAGTCATCAGTATCATGCCCCGGGCTGTTGGAATGGTATGCATACCTTGCATCAGGATTGTAGTTAGGGGAAGAAGTCTTGGGATTCGGATGAGGTCCTATCAACGTAATCAGATTCATCCTTAACAGGTGTTGCAAATCTTGAGACAACAACATGTTGAGTTTGGTAAACTGCCTTTTGGGCATATCCGGATTACTCTAATTAACCCGTTGTTTTTGGCGAGGTTGTTGTTGGACCTGTGATGTAGTAGCAATTTGGAAAGGTCCACTCTTCACCAAACCAACCTTTTGTCTTCTTGGAGGTTGATCAATGACTTGGTCCCCGACCTCGACTGTTTGCTTCATACTGTTGTATATGTCTTGATGAAGTTGGTTGATGATGGCTTTCAGCTCTTCTTGTCTTCGGGCTAGGCCTTGGATAAGAGCCATTTGCGCCAGCATCTGGGTTCTCATTGCACCTACCTCAACTTGCAGTTGTTCCAGTCGTTCGTCCCTATTGTCTTTAGGACTTTTCTTGACCAAGTTCCCAACGAGGAGTGTTTTCAACTCTTCCTGCCCCTTGGATAGGTTTAGGATTATTTCCCTGAACTGAGCTTCTTGAGTTTGAAGATCTCTGTTGTCTTGTTTGAGAGCCATTGCTGAAATAAACAGCGAGAGCATGAGAGACCTGTACTAGAAGACCTGTTATGAAATGATATGTATGATATATGTATGCAATGTTTTCAAGGATCTCGCGGGGTAAATAAGAAATTGTTAGAATTTGATTGCAGCTTGATTGAAGAAATTACGTGTCGTTGAGAGTCCTTCTTCAAGATTCAAGCTCACCATATCGAGTGGGTCATAGCCACTTACTCAAGTTATCGTGTTTGATCTCTAGATGGCATTGGCTTGAGGAAAATAAATCCCCTTGCTATACGTCTGATTTACCATAACCTGCATCACAAACCCTTGAGATCCTTGAAATGGTTAAGGAAATGTTAAGGCATGATGTTATGATGTGTATGTTATGCGTTTAAGAAAAAGTGCAAGGTGATGTAAGCAAGTAAACCCGACAAGAAATCCAAGTTATTGGATAAGGACTGTAAACAAAACCTGCAAGGAACTCATGTTGTCAGATAATAAAACTGTGCAAGTAGTTCAAGTTGAAAGCATACAAGTCCCACAAACAGCCTTAGGTCTAGGCTTGCATGGGTTTTAAGGTAGTACCCTCTTGAAGTTTAGTTGGTTTCAAACTTGTCTTAAAAAGTAATCAGGTTCTAGAGGATCTCAATATCATTGACCATCCTTTATCGGTATTGTCTCAGCTCATGCAATATTTTCTTGCGGCCGAAATATCCCGAAAGTATAATCTCAATGAGTGTAGCATTGAGTATCAACCAGATCTTAGCTCTACACCGAGGCCGACTATCTCACTACTTTCTAATGGCCAAGTTGGGAAATTAAAGGTTCTAAGGTTAATTGATGCTTCACGACACCACGCGGCGGCCCCGTACTCTCCCTGATTGACTTAAGGGTTATCAGTACCAACCAAAGTGCCACATCAACGTAACTACTGATTCAACTGTGCCGGTATACCCCAGCATAGTTCCCTCACAATTTATTACTACTTACCTAAAGGGTGTTTCCCCGATCCAGGTGTAGGATCAAATAACCCAAACAGTTCTCATAAATATAAAGCAAGCAAGACAATCAAGAGAAAGCAATTAAATATGACCTAGATCCTAAGGTTTACCCCACTTTATATTTTTTCCCCAGCAGAGTCGTCAGTTCTATGATATGGTGACAGAACCGACTGTTTAATACTAGTTTGTGTTTTTTGTTCATAAAATGTCGCGGTAAGCAAGAGTCGCCACCGAATTTTATTTCATCCAATCATGGAAAAGGAAAAAGAACAGAAAAAACCTTTTTTCGAGATATTCTGAGTACGGGGGGTAGATTATAGAAAGGGAAGGGGTTAGCACCCTTTCTATACATAGTTTTCCATGAGCTCTTAGGTACTTGCTCATTTTTTAAATCGCTTGTGTGTGTGTTTGCTTTGAAAATATTTTACTTTGTGATAATCCTTGTATCAGTCCTTAAGGATGTGACTAAGTTGTTTTGAAAATTTGTTTTGAAAGGTGTTTGTGTGAAAAAAATTTATTGAGCAAGTACTTAAGATTCTACCTACTTGAAAAAAAAATTGTTCATTCTATTTCCTTTAGACAGTGATATCCCACTATTAAGGAGTAGGTAGCACCGTCGTTGGAGTTATAAGGGACATTCGAAAGGGACAAGTACAATCACCAAAGCAATAGTTAGAAAACTTTAGTAGTAACCCTAGAGTCTTAAGATCTTTCTGAGGCAACATTTTCGAGGCAACATTTCCAAGGCAACATTCGAATGAGACAATTTGATCTCTTTAGACTGGAGGGCAACCACTAAAATCCCTTATGCTTAATGATTGTTTACCGAAGGCAACCGAAGTGAGGTAAACCCTAGGAGTGAATATCTGCATATGATTTGATTCAGTTAATCTTTGCACATTAGGTGATCTACCGTTTTAATTTTCCAGACATTCTTGCCATACAATCCTATTAGCCATACATCTAGACAATTAAAGATTGCGGAAATTAAAAGCGGAAAAGTAAATCTAATTATTACAAGGCTTCGGGGAATGGGGATTACATAACTAAAACTTGGGGGGAAATTAAACAGTAAATAAAATCCTAGTTTAAAAGACTATTACAACCTCGGAGCAATTACAAAAATATAATGAAAAGTACGTACGACAAACGTAAATGCGAGAAATTAGGGTTTTGACCCTTGAAAACCAAATTGAATTTAATTAAATAAAAAAATCATTTTTTTGTCATTTTTATTTAAGGAAATAAAGAATAAATTGCAAAATATCCTAATCACCAATTAAGTTTTAATTATGAAAAATCATTAAATTAATGGAAAAAAAACAATTAACCTATTTTTGTGTTTTTATTTTGAGAAGGAATTAAAATTAAGAATTAAACCTAATTTCTATTTGATTTTAATTATGAAAAAAAGTTTTAAGTTAACCTAATTAAACTAATCAATGCAATTAAATATTTTATGAAAAAAAAGACTAAACTTAATATTGTTTGTGATTTTCTAATTTTTATGTTTTGATTAAAAATGATTTTTGGAAAATAAATAAAATAAATAAATTAAAACAATAAAAAGAATTGAAATAAAATAAAAAAGAAAAGATTGGGCCTGTGTGGTAGAATGCAGACTGGGGGGTGTATTTCCAAATTGTTAGGCCCAAATTGGTTGGCCCATGTTCCTTGCGTGTGATCCCATGTCGATTAGCTTCAGAGAGTGCACCATGGGCTATTGTGGTTGGACGCTGGATATGGACCAAGGGATGATCCAAAGGGTAGGATTTGTGAGCGTATGATGGACGTATGGAATGGTGATGTACTGAATCTGCAGTAAATTGTTAGGAAAATAATAAAAGTGTGAATTAATAATTAAAAACCTAACTCTGATTAATTTACAAGTTAATTATGAAATAAAATCAATATTGATTAAATTAAAACAATTTTATGTCAAAAATTATTTTAATTAATTGAAAGCCTAAAACTAATATTTAATGATTTTTTTTGTGATTTTATATGTTAATTAAATTAATGATAGAAAACAAATCAAGTGAAAAATAAATAAATGAAAAGGGTTAGAAAAGAAAATAGTCAAAAAAAGTGAAAAATGCATGGGGTGGGTGATGAACCCATGCCCCTTGGGTCACAGTTAGGTGCCTCATCCACCAAGCCAAGCTATTGTTTGTGATTCAAAATTGTTCTACGTAACAACAAGAACTCATTTGGACAGTTAATAAACATTAGCAATGCATGAAATTAATTATATAAATGTTTGAAAGAAAAGCAAATCAGAGAAGATGAGTATGCTTGTTTCAAGCATCAATGGTCATGACTTTCGACCTATTCTTACCCTTAGATACCTCAGGAATGATTTGTAATTGATGGCTTGGACTGAAAATGGTTGGATCTTCGGTTTTGACTTTGCACTAGTTTTGACAGAATTTGAGGTTTTTAGAGAGCGTTCTTGGGCAGCCAATTTCGTCCTCCCTAGTGTATGAGGGTGTTGTGTTTATATAGAGGAGGAATTTAGGTCAAAAATAATGGAAGAAATGTCATGGTATCTTGAGGAATTATGAAGATTTGATTTGATTTTGGCCTTGTATGATTTCTTTCCAAAATAGCTCCAATCATGACTTTTTCAATCTAAATCATCCTTGCACGAATTACACGCCATGCTAGATGTATATGGACTCATAATGTGCACAAAAATCCCAAGATTTGATTTGATTTTATTATTTTACAATTTAATTTGATTTATTTTGGTTTAAATGAATAAAAAATAAAAATAAAAGATAAAAATAATAAAATAATAGGTGGAAAATCTCAGTGGTCTTGGGTCCTATTAGAAACATGTTTGAAACAAGAAAACATGGGCCTCTTTGGAAAAAATGCAAATTTGATCAATGTTGACTTTTGACAATTTCCCAAAAATTGCCAACTTTGACAATGCATAACTCTCTCAATTTTGACTCTAGGGAGATGTTCTTGGACTTTTTAGAAATCTTAGTTTGTCCCCTAAGCAAATCTTTTGGTCTCATATCAATTGAGTCTTCCATGTTCATGTATGAACCTTTGACCCAAAAGGTGTTTTTGTTGACTTTTCAAAAGGACCTATAATGTCAAAATTCATATCTTTTTATGAGTGCATATTTTGACCTTGTGAGATGAAGATGAATTGTAGGTAACTGCATCCTCTTAAAAATGAGCTTTGGATGGAAAATTTTTGATAAAGCATGTGGAAGTTATGCTTGGTCAAATTTGGGTTGACTTTTACTAAGAAACCCTAATTTAGCAACTTTTGGGTTTTGATGAATTGTGAGCAATCCTTGAGGAATCATGATTAGCCCTTGATAAAATGATGGAAGTCACTTAAAAATGTTGATGTTGACCCAAAATCTTGAGGTTTGACTGTATGTGGGCCACAATTGACTTTTGACCTAATACAATTGATTTCCCAAGCATCTTAGCAGTTGACTGAGCAAACTTCTTATGCAAGGCATGAAACTTGACATGTAGGGTCTCGAGAACATATTAAGAGCATGGAGAGCGTATGAGACCTTTGTGATCCACCCATATTAATGAAAATAGAAACCCTAATTTGGGGTATACTGCTGTGATACGGTGGGAGAACTTACTATGGTTTTGCGTTTGTTTTCGCAAATGTTTCGGTTGAGCAAGAGTCGCCACTGACTTTTTATTTTATCCTAAGGAAAGGTTAAAAAGTTAAGCAAAAACCTTTGAGATGTTTTCTTGGGTTCGGGGAGTAGATTATAGAAAGGGAAGGTATTAGCACCCTTTCTATACATGGTTATCCATGGGCTCTTAGTTACTTGCTTAGATCATCTTGCCTTAATTTTCAATTGTTTGAAATGGTGCTTGGCGTGTGTGGGTTTGAAAATGTTTTGAAAAGAAGCCAATGTGGTGGCAACCTTTGTAATGATCCATGTTGGGATGTATACAAAGATGTATGTCTTTTGAAAAGGTTTTCATTTGTTTTTGAAAGTTGTTTTTTGAAAGTCTAGTGATGTGTGGTTTAAAAATAGGCAAGTGTTTTGTTTTGCAAGTTTGATTCAAGTGACTAAGAGGTTATCTACTCCTAAATTTCTCAAAGATTTCTCCTATGTTTTTAACCCTTTTAACAATTTTGTTCCACCATTACATTTGGTGGACAATCTTGTGTTAGGATGTGAAAGGGACGGGCGCGGATCATCGTTTAGACCATAATTGAAATGGTGCCAAGTATCTTTGGGCAATGTTTTCTTTTAGGGACTTGATCATTTTTAGGCAACTTTCGAAAGCGTCATCGAGGGACTATGATCATTTGATTGTTTGTTTTGCCCAAAGAGACCTAACATGCAATATGGCCCATTTATTGAAGGCAACAAGTGGAATACCCTAGGGGTGCAAATGTGATTAGTGTTGTCTATTTTCATGCTTGTTTATCTTGAAATTAGGTCAAACTATTTTTGTTGTTTTTGATTCGCATACAAACCCTAATTCTAGCATGGCATAATTAGAAAGCATTAAAGTGCGAAAAATAAAGTTCCTAAATTATTACAACACAATATATGGAAAGGGGGGTACAAATGTTCAAATGGGGGTATTTTGACAAGGAATTTAAACCTAGACCATTACATCAATTTGAGAATTATACAAACTATTTAATATACAACAATTAAATAAAAATGGAATAAATATGCAAGATGCAAAAAATGTTTTTTATATGTATGAAAAAAAGGTGTTTTTATATGTCAAATAAACAAAAATAAAAAGTATCAATTTTTGGATTTTTTATGTATTTAGGGCAAAACCCTAATTTGTTAAATAAAAGGTATTAATTATTTAATATATACAATATTTAATAATTATGTGCAAAAAATAAAATAAAAATGAAGTATATATAAAAAAAGGTATTTTTAATGTCAAATATTAATAAAATAAAAATGTGTATATTTTGTATTTTTGTCCTAAATATTCTAATAAATATATATATATTTGTATTATTTTCTAAATATGTATTATATATACAAAATAATAATATTTAATATTTATAAAAAAAGTATATTTTATATAAACTATTTTCAGAAGATAAAATAAAATAAAAATTAGAAAATAAATGTGTTTGCATTATTTTTTCTAGTTATTTTAAATAATAGTATTTATATATTATTTATGTACAAAAACTAAATAAAGACTAATAAATATCAAAATAAAAATGCAAAAAATGTGGAAAAAATGATTTTTATATTTTTTCATACTTAAATAAAAATATAGAAATGAAATCAAAAGGAAAAAAATGGAAAATGATAAGTAAAAATCAAAATGGGTCAGGGGGGTTCAAAAGCAAAAGCAAGGTGCAAATAAGAAAAATAGAACAAGCCCAACCCAAAGGACCTTCTTCAACCTCTGGCCAGAAAATTTGTCAAAAACGCGCGTTCTGTACACTGATTCAAACATCTGGATTCCTGGACTTTTAGCACAAACTTACAACATAAGAAATGTTAAGCATCAAGCCACGATTCTGGACATGTAAAGAACTCATCCTAACTCTCAGAAATGAGAGAGAATTTCTCCATTCCCAAATCTTAACCTAACTTTTTATCAATGTTCAGACCTCAAATTCTCATAGCACAGGCAAAATAAATGGAAAGTAAAGACATGTATAGTTTCAGGGACATGAGCATGACATTTTTCATTCACAAACTTAGAGCTAATAATGCCTACATTGAGAGATAGAGTTTCATGAATATACCTGTTCAGCTGGAATCGTGTCTGGCAATGGAGGAGCTTTCAGGGCAAGATGATGATTTGTACAGCTTGCTTGAAGTGTGAGGATGCTATTCCAATACTTGGTATGCTTTGAAACCTTCTATATCAAGCTGCAGAAGTCAACCTGCAAGAGGAAGAAATGAAAATGGCCAAACTGATTAGAGGAGTTACAGTCTACTTCTAATGCTTTGGATAGTTTGGATTGATGGTAAGGAAAGTGTTTGAACTGGTTTTGGCCAAGATGCACAATGGAAATGAACTATGCCACTCAAACTGCAGGGATGCCCTGTTTTTGTGCAGTTCAATGGTGATTCTGTGAATGGAGAGGTATTGGAGGTGATAGGCTTGTGTTCTAGCTCAGAATGGATGTTTAGAATATGTTTGACAAGTTTGCTTAAGCCTTGGTTTACATGAATGATAGATGTGTTTTGTTATGCTAGCTTTCTTCACACTTAAGCAAGAGATGGCCACTTGAGTTTTTAGACAGGTAGAGGCCCCCCTAATGTGCTGCAAAACCTTGGCCTTGATCAGTGTAATTAGCTCATAAACTTGTGCCAAAGATATTTGCACTGTACTTGCTTGGATTGCTAATTGACATAAAGTGCAACTTTTCTAAAATGGATATTATGCTTTATCTAAAAATGGCTTAGTTCAACATGTAATGCTTAAACACATAAAACAAGGCCTTGGCACAATGAGTTAGCATTGAATTATTGAGTGAAAATTGGATATAGGACCCGTAATCAAGGAAAGCAAGCTGAATTCAAAATGGCACAAATGTATGAACATGTAACTTGGCCAAATCAAAAGTGAGTTTTTCCCAACTTGCCAAATTCGATTCTCCCTAACCATGAGGTTGTTTGATGAGTTTTTGGACATTTTGGAAAGCTTGGAATGTGTACTGCAATACATATTTGAAATGCAAATTGAAATTCCAAGTGGAAGTATGTGAAAAATGGTCTTGAAGTTAGGCAAAAATCATGCCTAAAATAGGTCAAATTTTCTCTAAGTTAAGAATGGTTTGGTACCCTTGTTCCAAAAATTGTAACTTGAGCTACAAGCTTCTTTTGGGAAAACTTTGTGAATCAAAGTTGTAGATTTTGCAATAGGCTACAACTTTCATGTTTTGACTTTTGCTTGAATCCAAATGAATCTTGGTGATAAAGTGGGACAAAGTTAGGAAAAAATTAGGGTTTTTCATAACAGAAAAATTCTAAGTTATGAAAAATCTTCATTTCAAACCCTAATTTGCAATTCTTGATTTCTTGATGAACAAGTTTCATGATTTGGCATGTTTTTATGAAAAATGAATCTTGACACTTGATTTTGACCAAAAATTCAAAGTTTGACTTTTCAGTATACAGTCAAAATTGATCAATTGACTGGGAAATTCAACTGTCAATCTTGTGTATTTGGGATCTTTTGAACTTGTTGAGCATGCCAAGACAATTCCATGGGGTCCTTGAGTCCATATGTGAGTATGGTTTGCCATTGGCTAGGTCAAACAGTCAAAAATTGCCTTTGTGCAATCAAAACCCTAGAAATGACCATTTTGCCCTTTTGGTGATCTGATCAAATTTCTTGTGGAATTATGATCCAAACTTGATAAAATGGTCCATGTGAGTTCATAATGTTGATGTGGGTAAATTTTCATGAGATTTGACTGTCAATTGGCCACAGTTGACTTTTTCCCCAATACAGCTGATTTCTAGGTCAACTGTCCAATTGATTGGGCAAAATTTGGAATCAAGACTTGAAACTTGGTATGGATAAACTTGGGAGTCCAACATGAAGCATGAAAGTCATCTTAGGCATTTTAGGTCAAAATATCTTTGTTCAAACACAAACCCTAATTTGGGTCAACAGTGCAAGGAGAAGTCTTGAGCAGAGGAAACCTTAACTGGTTCTTGAGCTCCAAGGGTTTTGTGATGAGAAAATGTTGAGGAAATGGGAGGGCAAATTTTGGGGTACAACAGTTGCCCATGTTCAATCTTCTTGAACCTGAAGAGTTAGATTGGCAAGTTTGCCTTTCGTGACTCGAGGGTAAAAGGAGATTGGACACTAGAGTGCCCAAAAATTTGCACTCGCATGTTAGAGTATCAGCAATGTGATGTCGGGAATGGGCTTATAGATGCCATCTGGAGACGCGACAGAAACTTGTCAGGAATGAGCTTATAGATGCCATTTGGAAGTGTTGATCGCATAAGAGATTCCTTAGCGAGAACTTGTGTATTTCGAGAAAGATAGATGTTTTCCTGGCTTGTTACAGGTGTTGATCTTCAATCTTTTCATGCAGATATGCCCTGGCTAGATACAGGTGTCGAATCTACAATCGGTTGCTCACAGATATGCCCTGGCTGGATACATGAATCGAATCTGGAAATAGTTGTCAACAGATATACCCTGGCTGGATACAGGAATCGAATCTTCGAACTCTTCAGACGTGCCCTGGCTAGATACAAGAATCGAGTCTGGAAATAGTCGTCAACATATATGCCCTGGCTGGATACAGGAATCGAATCTGGAAATAGTCGTCAACAGATATGCCCTGGCTGGATACAGGAATCGAATCTTCGAACTCTTCAGACGTGCCCTGGCTAGATACAGGAATCGAGTCTGGAAATAGTCGTCAACAGATATGCCCTGGCTGGATACAGGAATCGAATCTTCGAACTCTTCAGACGTGCCCTGGCTAGATACAGAAATCGAGTCTGGAAACTGATCACTCACAGATGTGCCCTGGCTAGATACAGGAATTGAATCTGGAATTGCGACAGTTGAAGGTAGTTGTCTTTTGGATTGTCTTTTTCCCTGAAAAGGCAAAACATTAGTTGTATGCAATGTCATGATGTATGAAATGCATGATGTCATGATGTTCAACATGAGATAGTGTTGTATGCACTTTATCATGTATGTAAGCAAGATGTATTGTTGTACCCCAAAATTTGCCCTCCCATTTCTCATTAATTTCTCATCATAAAGCCTTTGGAGCTCAAGATCCAGTTAGGGTTTCATCTGCTCAAGACCTCTCCTTGCACTGTTGACTCAAATTAGGGTTTATGTTTGCACAAAGATGCTTTGACCTAAAATGCCCAAGATGACTTTCATGCTTCATTTTGGACTCTCAAGTTTACCCACATCAAGTTTCAAGTCTTGATTCCAAGTTTTGCCCAGTCAGTTGGACAGTTGACCTAGAAATCAACTGTATTGGAGAAAAAGTCAACTGTGGCCAATTGACAGTCAAACCTCATAAAATTTGACCTACATCAACATTATGAACTCATATGAACCATTTGATCAAGTTTGGATCACAATTCCCCAAGAAATTTGATCAGATCACCAGAAGGGCAAAATGGTCATTTTTAGGGTTTTGACTGCACAAAGGCAATTTTTGACTGTTTGACCTAGCCAATGGCAAACCAAGCTCACACATGGACTCAAGGACCCCATGGAATTATCTTGACATGATCAACAAACTCAAAAGATCCCAAGTACACAGGATTGACATTTGAATTTCCCAGTCAATTGATCAATTTTGACTGTATACTGAAAAGTCAAACTTTGACTTTTTGGTCAAAATCAAGAGTCAAGATTCATTTTTCATCAAAACTTGCCAAATCATGAAACTTGTCCATCAAGAAACCAAGAAATGCAAATTAGGGTTTAAAATGGAATTTTTTCATAACTTAGAATTTTTCTAAGTTATGGAAAACCCTAATTTTTTCCCAACTTTGCCCCACTTTTTCACCATGATTCATTTGGATTCAAACAAAAGTCAAAACATGAAAGTTGTAGCTTGTTGCATAATCTACAACTTTGATTCACAAAGTTTTCTCATTTGAAGCTTGTATCTCAAGTTACAAATTTTTGAATAAGGGAACTAAACCATTCTTAACTTAGTGAATTTTTGACCTATTTTGACAAGGTTTTCTACCCCACTTCAAGGCCATTTTCCATACACTTCCACTTGGATTTCAAATTGCACTTCAAAGATGGATTGTAGTACACATTCCAAGCTTTCCAAAATGTCCAAGAACTTCTCAAACAACCTCATGGTTAGAGAGAATCGAATTTCACAATATAGCAAAAAACCACTTTGTTCATGACCAAGTTACATGTTCATAACCTTGCAATTTGAACTCAGCATGCTTTAGATTAGATCACAGGTCCTTAAACCAAGTTACACTCATAAATTTAATGCATATTCTTTGTGCCAAGACCAAGTTCTTTGAGTTCAAGCTTTGTCTAGAGGATTAATCCCAATTTGGAAAAAGTAAACTATCCATTTTTGCAAAAGTTCACTTTATGTCAAATTGAAAATTAAGCAAGTACAAACTAAATCTCTTTGGCACAAGATTATGGACAAATTACTCTGATCAAGAGAAGCTTTGCAGCAGGATTAGAGGTCCCCTACTGACCTAAAACATCAACTTGCATTTTGTTACTTAAAGGTTAAGAAACATTGCATAACTAACAAGAACTTCCATCTCATTTTAGACACACAAGAACAAAGTTATCAAACACATTAGAGACATCATAACCAAGCTATTGCACGAGCCATTTGCCTCCAAAACACCATCAAACCAAAAAACACCATCAAACTGCAAAAACAGAGTTGCCTCTGCAGTTTGAGTGCCAACTCCTATTTCTCTCAAGCACTCTTGCCAAAACCAGTTCATACACATTCCCTAGCACCTATGCAAGCTAACCATGCCTTGAAACACGACCTGTAACTCCTCTAACAAGTTCCACCATTTTCACTTTTCCATTTTTGCAGTTGAAGTTCTACAGCTCAGTTCAAGGTGTCTCAAGGCAAAGTAGGTATTGGAACAGCATCACCACACCTCAAGGAAGCTATACCAACCAGTATCTTGCACTGTAAGCTCCCCATTTGCCAGTTAGAACTTCAGCTGAACATGTAGTTTTTTGAATTCGTATCTCTCTTATTATGCATCATTAGCCTTAAGTTTGTGAATAAACAATGTCCTACTCATGCCACTGAACATGTACATTCTTTTACTTTTCATTTCTTTTGCCTGAGTTAAGAGAATTTAAGGTTTGAAAATGGCAGAAAACTTAGGTTAAGATTTTGGATCGTTAAAATTCTCTCTCATTTTTGAGAGTTAGGAGATGTTCTTTATATATTTGGAATCGTGGTTTCATGCTTAGCATCTTTTGTGTTGGAAGTTTGTGCAAAAGCTCAAAGAATCAGGATGTTTGAATCCCTGTTAGAAGCGCGCGTTTTTGATACATTTTTGGCTGAAGGTTGAAGAAGATGCTATGTGGGCTGAGCCTGTGTCATTTTTTTATTCACACCATGTTTTTGATATTGCACCCCCTGAGCCCATTTTGTCCATTTGCTTGATTTTTTTACTTTTCTTTTTTATTTCTGACTTATTTATTTTTGTTAATAATATTAAAAACATAAAAATATTTTTCCTCACCATTTTTTAATTTATTAGGTATTTATTTGATTTTCTTCTAATTTATACATAAATAAAGAAATATATACATTTTGTTAAAATATTAAGAAATATGTAAAAACACATTTATTTTCATTTTTATTTTTATTTTGCCTTCTGAAAATATTTATATGAAAAAAATACTATTTTCTAAAATATTAAATATTATTATTATTTTTATATATAATACATATTTAAAATAATACATATATACATATACTCATTAATATATTTAGGATAAATACAAAATATATACCCCTTCTATTTTTCTTATTAATATTTAATATAAAAAATGCATTTTTGACAAATACCTCATTTTATTTTATTTTTGTATATATACATAAATATTTGTTCATAATAAATAAATGGTATGTTTTATTTAATAGAATTAGGGTTTTTGCCCTAGATTTGAAAATACTCCCAAAAAATAATACCTTTTTATTTTTTCTCTTTTATTTTACATAAATAATACAATTTTTTTTCATAACATATAAAAAATTCCTTTTCTACATTCTTGCATATTTGTTATTTACCATTTAAATTATACATTTATTTATCTTGTAAATATTCATGGAAAATGATGTAATAGTTTAGGTTTAATTTTTTGTCTAAATACACCCCATTTGAAACATTGTACCCCCCTCCCCATATTATTGTGTTGTAATAGCGTAGGAATTTAAATTTCGCACTTTATCGCTTTCTAAACATACTATGCTAGAATTAGGGTTTTGTATGCGAATAAAAATGAACAAAATAGTTAGACCTAATACAAGATAAATGAGCATGAAAAATGGACAACACATTTCACACTTACACCCCTAGGGTATTCCGCTTTGTTGCCTTCAAATAATTGGGCCATGTTGCATGTTGAACTTCTTTGGGTAAAACAAACAATCAAATGATCATAGTCCCTCAAAATGTTGCTTAAATAAATGATCAAGTCCCTTTTAAAGAAAATTGCCCAAAGACATTTAACACTATTGCAATTATGGTCTAAACGATGACCCACGCCTGTCCCTTCAAACTCCTAAGACAAGATTGTCTACCAAATGCAATGGTGGAACAAAATTGTCAAAAGGTTTAAAACATAATAAAAATCTTTGAGAAAACTTTAGGGTAGATGAACTCTTAAGTACTTGTCAACTTTCCAAGAAAACACTTGCCTTATTTCAAAACCCACTCCACAAACACTTTCAAAACAAACTTTCAAAAAACCTTGAAACATCTTTTCAAAAAGACAAACACCTTTTGTAAAACATTCGAGTAAAGAATTGTTACAAGGGTAGCCTATACAAGGCATCTTTTTCAAAACCTTTTTCAAAACCACACACAAAGCACCATTTCAAACAATTTAAAACCAAGGCAAGTTGATCTAAGCAAGTACCTAAGAGCCCATGGATAACCATGGATAGAAGGGGTGCTAATACCTTCCCCTTCTATAATCTACTCCCCGAACCCAAGAAAAATCTCAAAGGTTTTTGCTGTGCTTTTTAAACCTTTCCTTAGGATAAAATAAAAAGTCGGTGGCGACTCTTGCTCAACCGAAACATTTGCGAAAACAAACGCAAAACCCTAGTCAGTTCTCCCACCGTATCACAGAACTGGCGACTCTGCTGGGGAAAATTTTTAAAGTGGAGTAACCTTAGGGCTTAGATCACCCTCTTGCATGACTAATTGTTTGATTTGCTTGCTTTATACTTTGGCTCTATTGTTTGGGTTTACAATCCTCCACCCGGATTTTGGGAAACATTTATAGATAGCAATACGTTGTGGAAACTGTGCGGGGTATACCGACACGGTCTAAGCAATAGCTATATTAGTGCGACATATTTGTGAGTACCGGTAACCCTTGAGTTCAATCAAGGAGAGTACGGGGCCGTTGAGTGATGTCACTAAGCACTAATGACCTAGAACCTTACTTGACCATCTTGGCCTTTTATTAGGGGTAGTGAGATGACCGGCTTTGGTGCAGTCCGAAGTTGGTAGATACTCGATACTACACTCATTGAGGGTTGTTTTCTTGGAATATTTTGGTCGCTAGTTAAGTGGCTAAACCAAAACAATTAACATTGAAAACAATCCAGTGATATTGAGCTCCTTAGAACCCAGTTACTATTCATAGGACAGGTTTTAAGCCAACTACACTCAAGAGGGTGCTTACCTATGAAACCCCATGCAAGCCTGAAATTAGGGTTTGGTGTCATTTGCTTGTACATATGTTTTGTGCATACATCATAAACATCATAAAACATCATATGCATTCACTAACCATTTCAAGGGTTTTGGATCTTCATCTTTGTTCTTGTTTTGTAGGACATGGAAATTCCTCGCAGAAATACCATTCAAGTCAACCTTGTGAGAATCTCTCCTCAACTCAAGGAGATCACCTCAAGAATTCCGGAAATTTCATCCTTCAGTGAAAGACATGGTAGACTGCTCAGCCTAGTCAACACCAACATTGAAGAAGACATGATGAAAGTGCTATTCCAGTTCTTTGACCCTCTTCACCACTACTTCACTTTCCCTGATTATCAGTTGGTACCCACTTTGGAGGAGTTTTCTCAACTCCTAAGAATCCCTATCCTTAATCAACTACCCTTCAACGGTACGGAAAATGAACCAAAGCCGGAAGATGTTGCTCGAGCATTACATCTTCAACCATCCGACATCAAGGGGCATTGGGAAACCAGAAGTGGCGTCAAAGGATTCTTAGCAAAATTCTTGTTTGAGAAGGCACAAGAATGTTGGAACTTATTGGACCTACAAGCCTTTGAAGAGATTGTGGCACTCCTTATCTACGGGTTGGTCTTGTTCCCAAATCCTGACCAATTGGTAGATGTCAACGCCGTCAAAATCTTCTTGTCCAGAAATCCAATACCAACATTGCTTGGGGACATCCTTCACTCATTTTACACACGAACAATGAGAAAGAGGGGTGTTCTCATGTGCTGTACTCCTATCCTCGCAAGGTGGTTTATTTTGCACCTTCCACAATCTGTCTTGAAGAATGACCAAAGTACAAGGTGGTCCCAACGGTTGATGACTCTTACTTATTCTAATGTGCATTGGTGTTCTCGGTTCAGAGAAAATGTCATCATCATCGATCGTTGCGGAGAATTTCCTAATGTTCCTTTACTTAGAATTAGGGGAGGCATCATGTTGTACCCCAAAATTTGCTCTCCCATATTCTCCAAGAAATTGCCAAGTCAAGCTGCAAAATTCCCCAAGGGTTGCACAGTGTAAAGGTCTCCTATACAATCAAAACTAGGGTTTGTGTTCTGATCAAGAAGATGAAGTTTTCAAAGGCCCAATCAAGTCTCATATGCCTACAAATATGGTCAAATATCCTCATATCAAGTTTCAAGGCATTCAACTCAAAATTGCACAGTCAAAACCCTAAATTGCACTACAGTCAACTGTAGGGGCAAAATGGTCATTTGGCAGTCAAAAGTTCAAATTTTTGGTCAACATATCATTTTGAAGCCACAAACATCATTTGATCAATGCTTGATCATGATTCTCAAAATTTGGCTCAGAAATCATCAAGATGCAAAAAGTTTCCTTATTTGGACAGTTGAAAAAGTCAACTGAAATTGACCAGGGCATAACTTTCACATGGATTATCAGAAAAATTCCATCCAAAGCTCATTTTGAAGAGAAAGACATTTCCTACAACTCATCTTCATACTTCAAGTCCAAGAAATGCTCTCACAAAAAGTTATCAATTTCAACATTATAGGTCATTTTCAAAAGTCAACAAAAGGGACTTTAAGTCAAAGGCCATAACTTGAGATTGGTAAATCAAAATGACATGGGACCAAAGACATTGGTTAGAGGACTCAAAGACCTTTCCAAAATGTCCAAGAACATGAGAAAAGCTTAAAAATTGAGCAAGTTATGCCTTGTGGAAGTTGGGAAATTTTTGGATATTTTGAAAAGTCAACATTGATTCAAATGACCTAAAATTGCTAATGGGCCCATTTTTCTTCCATGATTCATCATTCTAAGCATATGCACGACCACTTGGCCCAAAGGGAAGTATTTTCTCATTTTTTATTTATTTATTTGAATTTTTATTTATATTAATTCATTTAAATTATTTAAATATATGAAAAATATCTAACTTAACCAAACCAATCTTTTTATACATGTTTTAGACTCAATATTTCGTGCATATGCAATTATAGAAAGATTTGGGTTGATTGGCTTGATTGAGAGCAAAGAACACATGAAAAAAGATATGAAAAGATCTTAAGAAATCAAATTTCCAAAACCATTAATTCAAGAGATTTTGATCCATATTTTTGACCTAATGCACTCAGTACATAAGCATGATCATAACCCTAATGCAGAGAGACACGCAGCAGCCCAGAATACACCATTGCAACATTGAATTTTTCTCTAAAAACTCAAAAACTGAAAAGCACTTTTGAGGTCGATTCAAAGCACAAAACCTATTCCATTAGCTTCCTTGAAGGTTCCTGAACGTGTTCCAATCCATATCATCCATTCAAACTCCAAGAACTGGTATATTGAACCGAAACTGTATCAAACAAATTTCATAATCGTACATCCCATTCTATGCATTATTTGTGAAATTTAATGGTTGATTCGTGTTCATTATGAAGTTTTGAAGCTAACCAATATCTTTAATTGTGTTTTTCTGTGTTGTATGCGATTATACCATGCTTGATTTCTAGGGTTCACAGGGTTCTAAATTGGGGCTTTTCACCCAAGGAAAAATTAGCCTTCAAGAGTACCATGGTTGTACTCAGCAAGCCTGGACGAATAAGAACCACCCATCGCGCTGAATTTATGTGCCAAGGAGAGCTAATCGCTATTTTCTCTAAAGCCACCTAATAGAACACGTTTAAACCGTTGCTTAATGTTCTTGTTTTCAGAAAAATAAAAAACACGCGAAGAAGATGATGTGTTGTCAAAACGCTACAGGCTGTTTTGAATTTCGCGCGTTCCAACCCACTAACGTGTTGTTTTTCTTTTATTATATTTGTTGGTTATTTATGTATCAAACGCGTTGACATGGCTCAGTGGCACAGGTGTTGGTTGGTGATGCTAGTGACCTGGGTTCAAACCCCAGGTCTGTATAATCTCCATATTATTTTTCCATGTGTATTCCCATGCAGCGTAAGCGTCATAGATCACCATACATCCTCCAGATCAGAGCGTCCACGCGTCCAGCTGCTTCAGATCAAAGGCTCAAGATTGATGAACACCCTAAGTCTGGTCAACGCTTCAGCATGCTGGCAAAAAAGTCCAAACAGGCCAATGCTAAATGGGCCAGAGTTTCTTGGATCAAACCTCCTAATTTGGGACTGAACCCCCCCTGGTTTGCAATTTTCTATCTTTTTCTTATATTTTATTTTTAATTATTATTTTATTTGCTTTGTTGTTTTGATTTAATTAATTATTTTTACAAAATACAAAAAATGCCTAAAAATCAGAAGAGATAAAAAAAAATATAATAAATACTTTATTTTAATTATTTTTATAAACAAATTGCATGTAAATAAATTAATTTAAATTAGGGTTTTAATGTTAATTCTTTTAATAACAAAAATACAAAAAATAGAATTAGGTTTAATTAATTTTTATTCCTTTTTAATTTTTCTTTTTTCATAATAATATTTATTTTATTTATTTTATAATTAAATTTGCATGAAAATAACTTAGGTTTAAATTAGGTTAAAATTCAATATTTTTCATAATAAATTTAAAAGCCATTAGAATTAGGGTTTGCATTCAATTTTAATTTTAATTAATTCTCTTTTTCTATTAAATCTCAAAATACTAAAATACCAAAATACAAAAACAATAATTCCTTTTCTCAATTTTAATTCCTCATGTAATTTAATTTTTGCAAAAGGGTCCAACGCCCATGTTCTTGATTTTTATTCTCGTTCGCATATTTACTTTATTTCATTTAAATAATTATGTACCTCTCCCAAAGCTTTGTAACATTTACTTCTCGCACTTTTCAATTTCTTTATTTACTTTGCTTTATTTATTTTTCTGTCAAATCGGGTCCGGTTTAATTTTGGCGATGTGGACCCGCGCCATTTGTAATAGCTTTAGATTTACTTTTTCTCGCAATTTTTAACTGTTAATCAAAAAGCATGCAAGAATGAATGGCCTTAAATAAAATCAAGCGTAGATCACTTTAACATGACAAGACAAATGCAAATGAAAACGACACGCGAATCACACACCACCCCTAGGGTACACCTCACTGTTGCCTTGCCTCGAAAGGTGATCGTCGAGTAGAGGATGTCTTAGTAAGTCCTCATGATCCGGGAACCTGGCATGAGGGTAGCTTCTAAGGTGTCTTCCCATTGCTCTGGTGATCACCATGTCCCGAACCTCGAATTGACCGAACACCTCCAACGGTGGTGCTACCTACCTCTCAATGGTGGGATGGCATTACTTTAAGGACATTTACACAGACGAATTCCTTAGGGTAGGTAGGTTCTCGTAGATACTTGATCTAAACTTCAAAAACAAACAAAAAAATCTTTTCACACCGACACTTTTCAAAAGCTTTCAAAGCAATTTTTCAAACACTCTGACACAAGAGTCGAACTGAAATTTTCAAAGAAACTTTTTAAAACCCACAGTTGAAAAGCAAACAAACCATTTTTGAAAACACAATGAGCAAGTATCTAAGAGCCCATGGATAACCATGGATAGAAAGGGTGCTAACACCTTCCCTTTCTATAATCTACCTCCCGAACCGAGAGCGATCTCTTTAAGGAATTTTTCTGTGCTTTTGTCCTTTCCATTTGGAGAAAATAAAAGACGGTGGCGACCCTTGCTTCCGCGACATTTCGCGAACCAGCGTTAAACAGTCAGTTCCAGATCCACCGATCACAGAACTGGCGACTCTGCTGGGGACCCTTATAAAGTGAGGTGTACCTTAGAGCTAAGATCACTGTGTTTTCAATTGCTTTGACTTGTGTGCTTTAAATTGTGGGACTGTCTTGGGAGTTCTATAGATCCTAACCCGGATCTGGGGGATACCTTCTTAGAAAGTAGCAACAAGGCTGTGAGGGAACTGTGCGGGGTATACCGACATGGTTGAAACAGTCTGCTACGTTGATGTGGCACTTTGGTGTGTACCGGTAACCCTTGAGTTCAGTCAAGGAGAGTACGGGGCCTCCGCGTGGTGTCATGAAGCATCAACAGACCTTAGGAACCTTAATTGAACTATCTTGGCCTCTTTAGGGTAGTGAGATAACTGACCTTGGTGCAGTCCGAGGTTGGTTGATACTCGATACTACACTCAATTGAGGGTTGCTTTCCTGGAATATTTCGGTCGCCAGTTCAGTGGCTAAATCGAAACGATGAACAATGAAAGCAATCCCGTGATATTGGGAACCTTAGAACCCGGTTACTTTGATTAGGACAGGTTGAACCCACCAACTTCAAGAGGGTACTACCCAGACCCCATGCTGGCCTTAAACCTTAAGGGCTTGTCTTGTATGCCTTGTGTGCCTTACATGTTTGTCTTTGTAAATATCTGTGGTGTGTTTAATCATAGCATCATGACATCATCCAGCATCATATGCATTGACTAACCATTTCAGGGGTTTGAATTTTCATCTTTGTTCTTGTTTTGTAGGACATGGAAACTGTTCGTAGAAAGACAATTCAAATCAGTCTTGTAAGGATACCTCCTCAGCTTAAGGAGCTTATATCCAGGATTCCCGAGAACTCTTCATTCAGTGAAAGGCATGGAAGCCTCATCAGCTTGGTCAACACCAACATTGAGGAAGATATGATAAAGGTCCTGTTCCAGTTCTTTGACCCTCTGCATCATTGTTTCACCTTCTTGGACTATCAGTTGGTACCTACATTGGAGGAGTTCTCCCGGCTCCTGAAGATCCCTATCCTTGATCAGCTACCCTTCAACGGTACAGAAAAGGAACCTAAGCTTGAAGAAATTGCTAAAGCCTTGCACCTACAGTCATCTGACCTCAAGGGACATTGGGAAGTTAGAAGTGGTATCAAAGGGTTCTTAGCCAGGTTTCTGTTTGAAAAGGCCCATGAATGTTGGAACTCCCTTGACTTGCAAGCTTTTGAAGAGGTTGTGGCCCTCCTTGTCTATGGTTTGGTGTTGTTCCCTAACCCAGATCAGCTTATTGATATCAGTGCTGTCCAGATCTTTATGTCCAGGAATCCCATACCTACGTTGCTGGGGGACATCCTTCACTCATGTTACACTCAAACCATGAGAAAAAGAGGTGTCCTTATGTGTTGTACTCCTCTCCTGGGAAGGTGGTTTATTTAGCACCTTCCACAATCAGCCTTGAAGAATGAGCGGGGTTTGAGATGGTCACAACGGTTGATGACTCTTACGCATGCAGATATACATTGGTGCCATAGGTCCAGAGAAGATGTCACTATCATTGATCGTTGCGGGGAGTACCCTAATGTTCCTTTACTTGGAATCAGAGGAGGTATTACTTACAGCCCATGCCTGGCTTGGAGGCAGTTTGGTTATGCTCGGAGGGATGGTCCTCATGACATGTTAATTCCTGACATAGTTTTTGACTTCGACAACGATACTCAAGGACTTCGCCAGAGATTTATCAGAGCTTGGAGGATGCCCAGTAGGATAGACAGCAAGACACTGGGGCACAGGAATTCCATCCCGTTGGAACCTTATCTCAAGTGGGTACGAGCCCGCTCCCAGAAGTTAGTGATGCCTTATCCTCATATGCTCCCGGTAATCAAAGAGCCTGTCTTGGAAGGGGAAGTGTCCTATACTATTCAGCACCCTGATATGCCCACATCCTGGGAAGAGATGCAGAAAAGCTGGATCCAGCTTAAGGAAGAACGGAATTCTCTTGAGACCAGTCTATATGCCAGTGAAAAGAAGGTCTTGGAGCTCACCCGCCTGTTGCATGAGGAGAGGAATCTCAACACTTACATAGCTCCAAAGAGGATGCGCAGTGTATTCTGGGATTGACTTGACTTTTGTATTATTTTGCCCATGAGGCTTTGATGTATTAAACAATGACTTCCTTAATGATAACGTGTGTTCCTTTTTGTCTACAACAAATTTGAACTTTCGAACCCTTGAATGCATTGCATACGCATTTCATACATCATGTGCATAGCAGGTTTTTCCTCTTTTCAGGTTGCTTACAGTTCTTCGCTGTTTATTTCAGCATCATGAATACTGACTCTACATCAACTGAGACATCAATCAAGGCTCTTCAGGCGCAGAATGCGCAGTTTCAAGAATTAATCAAGGGTCTGGCTAAAGGCCAAGAAGAACTGAAGGCTATGCTCCTGAAGAAGGAGAAGAAGAAGAAGAGAAGAACTGTTCTGTTCAACTCGGGCCGAAGGTTTAACAATACTCTGCAACAGGAAGAGGCTGGTTCTTCTGTTGACAAGAATTCTCCTCAGGCAGAAGCAAGGGTTCCTAGTCCAGTGGTCTCCGACAACGAGACAGATTTTGATGAAGAGCAGTACCCTCCTGCTGATGACAGATACAAGCAACTGGAGGATAGGTTGAAGGCCATGGAGGTTCAACAGGTACCTGGGCTGGATTTCAGAGATCTGGGTTTGTCGACTGGTGTGATCATCCCCCACAAGTTCAAAGCACCATCCTTCTCTAAGTATGACGGGGCGTCTTGTCCCAAGCTGCATCTAAGGTCCTATGTTCGGAAAATTCAGCCGTACTCTGCGGATAAGAATTTATGGATCCACTTCTTCCAGGAGAGTCTTTCAGGGACTCATCTCGAATGGTTCTATCAGCTGGATGGGACCAAGGTTCGTAACTGGGAGGAGTTGGCTACTGCTTTCTATAAGCAGTATCAATATAATGCCGACCTTGCCCCCACACGTACCCAACTCCAGGGTATGTCGTTAGGTGCAAGCAAAGGTTTTAAGGAGTACGCTCAGAAGTGGAGAGACCTGGCTGGCAGGGTGCAGCCACCGTTGACTGATCGGGAGTTGGTAGACATGTTCTTGGGGACCCTATCTGGGCCATTTTTCAACCATCTCATTGGGAATTCTTCTGCTGGGTTCACTGATTTGATCTTGACTGGAGAAAGGATTGAAGCCGGGTTAAAATCTGGAAAAATTCCGAAGGGTGCATCATCCAGTTCTGAGAAGAAACCCTTCAAGAAGGAGTCTAGTGCCGTATACGGTTCCAGGAAATCAGAGAGACATGAGCACCGCCAATCTGTCAGTGCGGTAATGATTGCTAAGCCTGCTGCCGCTCCTCGGCCAACTAATCCTCAGAAGTTTGAAAGACCCCGAAGAGAATTCACCCGCTTAAGCATGACTTTGTCGCAGATCCTGCCACAGTTGCTCTCAACCAATTTAGTGACTGTCAGGGAGGCGCCAAAGTTCCCCAATACTGCATCCCCCAAGTACAACCCGAATGCTCGTTGTGCCTACCATTCAGATAGCCCGGGACATTCTACTGATGACTGTTGGGCGTTAAAGAATAAGGTGCAAGACCTTATCGACGCAAAGGAGATACAGTTCGAAGCGCCTGCAAAGTCGAACGTAGTTACTGCTCCTATGCCTCAGCATGGGGTAAATGCTGTTGATGAAGATGTTTACGCTGTTTCTGTGGATGATCTAGCCACTCCTCTAAAGATTGTCAAGAAGAACCTACTGCAGGCCGGTTTATTTCCGGGTTGTAGTGAGGGTTGCCTGTTCTGTGCTGTGTCCCCATCTGGTTGTCCCTTGCTAAAGTTAGGCATCCAAAGCTTAATGGATAGCAAGGAGATTCTATTCAAGAAGTCTGCTGTTCGGTTGGTTCCAGTGGAAGAAGTTTCTGTGGTGACTATTTTTAATAATCCAATCCCGGCTCTCCCGAAGAAGCCCGTTCAAATCATGACCGTTGCACCTGTTATTATCACTGTTCCAGGGCCCCTGCCCTATGTATCTGATAAAGCTGTCCCTTGGCACTATGGGGCAGACGTATATGTGAATGGGATTAAACAAGAGCTCAACGCTGGTGCCAGCATTTGTGACATCACTGGCCCAGCCAAAGTTACCCGCAGTGGCAGGCTCTTCTCGCCTGACATTGCACCGCCTGCTGCCCGAAGACCGCTTCTCATAACCCCTGCAAGTGTACCTGTTCCTGCTACTGATCCAATTGTTTCTCCTGCTGCCGAGTCATCCAATGCTCGGGGCAAAGGAGTTGAAGTTGAGCCTGCCCAGATGGAGGCACCTGTACCGATAACTACTGAGGCCTCCCAACAAGAAATGGAGGAGATTCTAAAAATTATAAAGAAGAGCGATTTTAATGTTGTGGAACAGCTGGGGCACACGCCCTCCAAGATCTCCATGCTCTCTTTATTGCTGTGCTCCGAGGCCCATGCTAAGGCCCTAATCTCATTCCTTAAGACGGCCCATGTGCCACATGAAACCTCTGCAGTCCAGTTTACTGATTGCGTAGCAAATCTAACGGCAGACAATGGCTTGGGTTTCTCAGATGCTGACTTAACCGCAAAAGGGAGAGACCATAATGATACTCTGCATGTCTCTATTGAATGCAGGGGCACTACCTTGGCACATGTGTTAGTGGATACTGGTTCATCTTTGAATGTGCTACCCAAGAAGGCTTTGGACCGTCTAGATTGTGAAGGCCTGGAATTAAAACCCAGCAATATCATCGTCAGGGCCTTTGATGGTTCAAAGAGGATGGTTCATGGAGAGGTTGACATTCCGATTCGTGTGGGCTCTCAGGTGTTCGACTCCACTTTTTATGTGATGGATATCCGTCCATCTTACTCTTGTCTATTGGGTCGACCTTTGATACATAAGGCTGGGGCAGTGACCTCTACCTTGCATCAGAAGCTGAAGTACCCCGTCAGAGGGAAGATCGTCACCGTGCAGGGAGAGGAGGAATATATGGTGAGCCACCTGAACTCCTTCAGGTACATTGAGATGGATGGGGAGTTTATTGAAACCCCCTTTCAGCATTTCGAGGAGGTGTTTCCAATTGCAGCAACAGCAACAGAAGAGGGTGTTCCTTTGAAGATGGCTTCCCTAAAGGACGCCCGGGCTGTGGTTCAGAAGGGTGAATGTGCCGACTGGGGCAGGCTCCCAGACTTCACACAGAAGACTGATAAACTTGGGCTGGGTTTTACCACAGAAGGTCAGAAAGCTATGAGGAAAGCGAAGATCGGAAGACCTCCTGTATTTATTAAAAGTTCAGGAGTGAATGCTGTTGGGGAAGACAACGAAGTGGAGGAAGCAGAATTTAATAGCTGGATCTATCCAACGGCTGAAGGCGGATTAAACAATTGGATTGCTAAGGATCATACTCCTGTTACTTTTGTGACGCAGTAATAAATTTCTTTGTTTCGTTATTTTGTAATAAACAATGATAAACTCTATGGCCCGGTGTCTTACCCGAGGCACCGTGGTTCTATTTGTGAGGGCATACAAACTGTCATTTCATATATCATGAATGAAAATCTTGGACGTATTTTTCATTGCAAATATTATGCTCCTTTTCTGTATTTCTTTTCCTTTACATAATTTTCAAAACAGCTGTATTTACACACACACTCACTCATACAGGTTCCAATCCACTCTGGATCTCACTGATAACAACTCTGCTACTGCCAATTATGACTTCGAAAATCCGATCAACTTAGCCGAAGACGAAGGTGAAGATGATTGCGAAGTGCCTGGCGAGCTGGCAAGACTGTTGCTTCAGGAAGAGAGGGCAATTCAACCCCATGAAGAGCCAGTGGAAACCATAAACCTGGGTACTGAGGCAGACAGAAAGGAGGTAAAGATTGGTGCCAACCTAGAGCTCAGCGTGAAGCAACGGTTAACCAAGATGTTACATGATTATATGGAGATCTTTGCCTGGTCCTACGAAGACATGCCCGGGTTGGATACCGATATTGTGGTCCATCATTTGCCAACTAAGGAAGACTGCCCTCCAGTTAAGCAAAAGGTTCGTCGGATGCGTCCAGAGATGTCCGAGAAGATTAAGGCCGAGGTTATGAAACAGTTTGATGCTGGGTTCCTTGCAGTAACTTCTTACCCTCAGTGGGTTGCTAATGTGGTGCCGGTACCCAAGAAGGACGGTAAGGTCAGAATGTGTGTCGACTACAGGGATCTGAACAGGGCCAACCCCAAGGATGACTTCCCCTTACCCCACATTGATGTCCTTGTTGATAATACAGCTCAGCACAAGGTATTCTCTTTCATGGATGGCTTTTCAGGTTACAATCAGATCAAGATGGCACATGAAGACATGGAAAAGACTACATTTGTTACTCAGTGGGGCACCTTCTGTTACAAGGTCATGCCGTTCGGGTTGAAGAACGCTGGGGCAACCTACCAACGTGCCATGGTTGCTTTATTTCATGACATGGTCCATCATGAGATAGAAGTGTATGTGGACGACATGATCGCAAGGTCCCAAACTGAGGAAGAGCACCTAGATCATCAGCAGAAATTGTTTGACCGGTTGAAACTGTACAAGCTGAGATTGAACCCGAACAAATGCACCTTCGGGGTAAGATCTGGGAAATTACTAGGCTTCGTGGTCAGTGATAAAGGTATTCAAGTGGATCCTGCTAAGGTCAAAGCTATTCAAGAGATGCCAGTTCCTAAGACAGAGAAGGAGGTCAGAGGCTTTTTAGGACGCCTGAATTACATTGCTCGGTTCATCTCACATCTGACTGCCACCTGCGAGCCAATCTTCAAGCTGCTGAAGAAAGATCAGGTAGTACGTTGGAATGATGAATGTCAGGCCGCCTTCGACAGAATCAAAGAGTATCTCCAAGAACCACCTATCCTTATGCCACCGGTTGAAGGGAGACCTCTGATACTATATCTGACAGTGCTTGACAATTCAATGGGGTGTGTGCTGGGGCAGCATGACGAGTCTGGCTGAAAAGAGCATGCCATTTATTACCTTAGCAAAAAGTTTACCGACTGTGAGACCCGATACTCACTGCTTGAGAAAACTTGCTGCGCTTTGGTATGGGCTGCTCGCCGGCTGAGACAGTATATGCTGACTCACACTACCTTGTTGATCTCAAAGATGGATCCTATAAAGTACATATTCGAAAAGCCTGCTCTGTTTGGGAGAATTGCAAGATGGCAAATGATCTTGACGGAATACGACATTCAGTATACGACCCAGAAAGCCATCAAGGGAAGTGTATTGGCAGACCACCTGGCGCATCAAGCTGTAGATGACTATCAGTCCATGAACTTCGAGTTTCCAGATGAAAGCATCATGATAGTGACTGATTGTGAAATGCCTGGACCGGATGAAGGACCCGAGCCAGGATCCCGATGGTCTATGCACTTTGACGGAGCCTCCAATGCTTTGGGAAACAGTATCGGCGCCATAATCATATCACCTCAAGGTACTCATACTCCACTCACTGCCCGGCTATGTTTCAACTGTACCAACAACATGGCGGAGTATGAGGCGTGCATCATGGGTCTTCAAGCTGCGATCGACCTAAGGATAAAATTTCTAAGTGTCTTCGGAGATTCCGCTCTTGTGATCAATCAGATTAAAGGAGAGTGGGATACGAAACATCCAAACTTGATTCCTTACAGAGAATGTGTGTTGACCCTGATTCCCCACTTCATAGAGATAACCTTTGAACACTTCCCAAGAGAAGAGAATTAGTTGGCGGACGCGTTAGCTACAATGTCTTCAATGTTCAAGGTCAAATGGGATAATGAGGCTCCCCGAATCATCATCTGGAAACTGGACGAACCGGCATACTGTTGCGATCTCGAAACTGAATTGGTGACTGAGAAGCCTTGGTACCATGAAGTGAAGAGATATCTGGAAGCTCAGGAATACCCTGAAGGTGCCTCTGTCAATGATAAGAAATTCCTGAGGAGGTTTGCAGCCAAGTTCTTCCTTAGCAACGGCATCCTGTACAAGCGAAACCATGATTCAACCTTACTGCGTTGTGTGGATAAGAATGAAGCAGAAAGGATCATGGAAGAGCTGCATGAAGGGACCTTTGGTACACATTCCAGTGGACACACTATGGCTAAGAAAATCCTACGGGCAGGATACTACTGGTCCACCATGGAAGCTGATTGTTACCAACATTCCAGGACATGCCACAAGTGCCAGATCTATGCAGACAAGGTGCATGTTCCTTCGGTTCCCCTGAATGTTCTGACTGCGCCTTGGCCGTTTGCAATGTGGGGCATAGACATGATAGGCGAGATTAAACCTACAGCATCCAATGGACATCGCTTCATCCTAGTGGCGATTGATTATTTTACGAAGTGGGTTGAGGCAGCATCCTATGCTACGGTAACCAAGACTGTTGTAGCACGGTTCATTCGGCACAACCTGATCTGTCGGTACGGCGTCCCTGAGCGGATTATTACAGACAACGGTACCAATCTAAACAACAAGATGATCACTGAGCTCTGCGAGCAGTTCAAGATACAGCACCACAATTCTTCTCCTTACAGACCGAAGATGAATGGGGCTGTAGAAGCAGCAAATAAGAACATCAAGAAAATCGTGCAGAAGATGACAGTGACTTATAAAGATTGGCACGAGATGTTACCGTTCGCTCTGCATGGGTACCGTACCTCAGCTAGGACGTCAACCGGGGCAACTCCTTTTTCTCTGGTTTATGGTATGGAGGCAGTCTTACCGATCGAAGTACAAATACCCTCTCTCCGGATAATGAAGGATGCGAATCTGAATGAAGATGATTGGATCCAGACACGACTTGATCAACTAAACCTTATTGACAAAAAGAGACTTGCTGCTATCTGTCATGGTCAGACGTATCAGAAACGGATGATCAGGGCATTTAACAAAAAGGTCAGACCACAGGAATATCGAGTTGGGGATCTGGTAATCAAGAGAATCATCCTTCCTCAGAGTGATCCAAGGGGCAAATGGACCCCTACGTACGAAGGGCCATTTGTGGTTAAGCATGTGTTCTCAGGAGGAGCCATGATATTGACCAACATGGATGGTGACGACCTTCCTCACCCCGCCAATGCAGACATAGTAAAAAGATACTACGCATGAAAAAAGACCCGCTAGGCTGACATGCCTAGGCAAAAATTAGGGCTTCCCGTCGAACCAAAAGGGTTCGGGCAAAATGAAGGGACGGAATGAAAAAATCTGTACACCCGGCAAGTCGAAAACCTGAAAAGGCGGCTTGGGAAAAAATGGGTATCCCGGTGGACCGAAAACCCGAAAGGGCGGTCCAGGCAAAAATTAGGGATAAAAGCGTAATATTATGTCTCATTGGATCACTTTGCATCCAGAATCCGGTATCTACATCAAGTTCAGACGACATCGATCAGTCAGCTTCACCTTCAACCAAGGTCATCAAGTGATGAGACGCTCGGAGTTATAAAGGCGATAGCAGAGTTGAAACCCAGTGGGATCATTCATTTCACGCAGCTGTTTTATTTTATTTTGTACAAAATTTGTATAAACTCTCTTGTTCGGCGACGTTCCTCTTACTAGGACGTCAGCCTCTTGTACACAAAACGCCTATTTTCAGGCCATTCAAAATCAATACAAATATATCTTCAATTAAACGTGCCAAGTGTTTTCTTTTTCTGTTTTGTTTTGCGAAGAACGTCCAAGGTTCAATTTGTGATATATGCATTGACAATAATTTGCTAACTCATAAATATTTGCATACGAAACAAAGGAGTTAATTGCAGGTGACACTAGAAACAGGGGCAATAAAGAGTTGTCTAAACAATTTAATTGTTCTATCCTCCAAGGTACCAAGGTAGGTTCAGTTAAAGAATACGACTAGTACATCTTAATTACCCAGAGAGTGATTCAGCAAAACCATGCATTCTCCTCCAAGCTATATTATCAAACCTCAAGGAGTTGAATATCCTCCCGTAGATCTCAATACCTCCCCAGCAGCAGGCATATGTTCTTAACAAGTATCCCCGGCAGTCTTGGTCTAAAGATTGTTCCCCGACGGCGTATCAACATTCAAAGGAATCACTTCTTCCCCAGCATATCAAAACTCCCCAGAAGAGTCCAATCCAGTTTCCCCAGGAAATTTAGAATTCATATCCCCAAGCAGTAAGCTTATCCCCAGTAAATTCTGGAAGCTTATCCCCCCGCAGAACACGAACGCGTCGTCCGGCTTTATTTAAAGAGTTATTTCCTTAACAGGATATAACTGGGTTATCCTCAGCCAAAAGCCACGGAAAGAGCGTCGTCGACAAAGTCTTCCTATCCCCAGCAAACTATTATCATCACTCAGCAAGGCATCTCTACCGCCACAGAGTATTGCTTCCCAGCATGGTCGTCAGAGTATTTTCTCTCCCCGCAGAATCTCTCATTGGCCAAGTTTATTCCTCAACGGAGTCATCTTCTCCTACCGGTATTCTTGCAATTATTATCCTCAGCGGAAGCAAAGATCTAATTTTTCAACATCAGCCCAGGATACGACTTCCCGGCACCCGTCAAGGATTCACTTTCCTAAGACAAAAACATACATAAAACACTTCCATACATCATTATAACATGCACAGACACATCATATCATACAAGTCTCATTTATATTGAGAACATCATTGCTTGATCCATATCATGCATTGCATATGACTGATCTTTACCTTTCAGGAAAGATCCAGTTAAGTTCTCAAGCTACATTTCAAGACCTAGACCGGTTCAATTAAATCGACCCTAAGATTTTCCTGATGCTTATCCAGTCAAAGGCCTTCTCTGGTTCGGTCAGATCGACCCTAAGATCTCCCTGATTCTTCTCCAGTTGAAGATATTCCAAGACCTTGCCCGGTTCAGTTAAATCGACCCTAAGATTTTCCTGATGCTTATCCAGTCAAAGGCCTTCTCTGGTTCAGTCAGATCGACCCTAAGATCTCCCTGATGCTTATCCAGTTGAAGATATTCCAAGACCTTGCCCGGTTCAGTTAAATCGACCCTAAGATTTTCCTGATGCTTATCCAGTCAAAGGCCTTCTCTGGTTCAGTCAGATCGACCCTAAGATCTCCCTGATGCTTATCCAGTTGAAGATATTCCAAGACCTTGCCCGGTTCAGTTAAATCGACCCTAATATTTTCCTGATGCTTATCCAGTCAAAGGCCTTCTCTGGTTCAGTCAGATCGACCCTAAGATCTCCCCGATTCTTATCCAGTTGAAGATATTTCAATACCTTGTCCGGTTCAGTTAAATCGACCCTAAGATTTTCCTGATGCTTACCCAGTCAAAGGCCTTCTCTGGTTCAGTCAGATCGACCCTAAGATCTCCCTGATTCTTATCCCAGTAGAAGACACCCAAGATTTTTCTCAACGAGCGTTGTTGAAGTTAAAGTCGCCCAAGGTTCTCTTACCATTCATGTTAAGGTAGTAACTATCCCTGGTTCATTCATCGCCGTTTGAAGCTCCAGACTCAGCTCCTGTAACCAGTCAGGACACACCTACACCAGGCATCTAAAAATCAGCTCCTGCGACGTGTCAGGTACTCATTTTCTATTTTGCAGGTATGCAGGTTCTCGCCAGGGAATCTCCTACGCGATCAACATCCAGATGGCATCTATAAGCCCATCATCCTATCCAGCAATCTCCAAATGGCATCTATAAGCCCATTCCCACCACACTGCCACTATGTGAGCGCAAATTCCTGGGCACTCTAGTGTCTAATCATCTTCCACCCTCGGATTACGAAAGGCACGTCAGCCAATCTGCATCCTCAGGTCTAAGAAGATTGAACAGGGGCAACTGTTGTACCCCAAAATTTGCCCTCCCATATTCTCCAAGAAATTGCCAAGTCAAGCTGCAAAATTCCCCAAGGGTTGCACAGTGTAAAGGTCTCCTATACAATCAAAACTAGGGTTTGTGTTCTGATCAAGAAGATGAAGTTTTCAAAGGCCCAATCAAGTCTCATATGCCTACAAATATGGTCAAATATCCTCATATCAAGTTTCAAGGCATTCAGCTCAAAATTGCACAGTCAAAACCCTAAATTGCACTACAGTCAACTGTAGGGGCAAAATGGTCATTTGGCAGTCAAAAGTTCAAATTTTTGGTCAACATATCATTTTGAAGCCACAAACATCATTTGATAAATGCTTGATCATGATTCTCAAAATTTGGCTCAGAAATCATCAAGATGCAAAAAGTTTCCTTATTTGGACAGCTGAAAAAGTCAACTGAAATTGACCAGGGCATAACTTTCACATGGATTATCATAAAAATTCCATCCAAAGCTCATTTTGAAGAGAAAGACATTTCCTACAACTCATCTTCATACTTCAAGTCCAAGAAATGCTCTCACAAAAAGTTATCAATTTCAACATTATAGGTCATTTTCAAAAGTCAACAAAAGGGACTTTAAGTCAAAGGCCATAACTTGAGATTGGTAAATCAAAATGACATGGGACCAAAGATATTGGTTAGAGGACTCAAAGACCTTTCCAAAATGTCCAAGAACATGAGAAAAGCTTAAAAATTGAGCAAGTTATGCCTTGTGGAAGTTGAGAAATTTTTGGATATTTTGAAAAGTCAACATTGATTCAAATGACCTAAAATTGCTAATGGGCCCATTTTTCTTCCATGATTCATCATTCTAAGCATATGCACGACCACTTGGCCCAAAGGGAAGTATTTTCTCATTTTTTATTTATTTATTTGAATTTTTATTTATATTAATTCATTTAAATTATTTAAATATATGAAAAATATCTAACTTAACCAAACCAATCTTTTTATACATGTTTTAGACTCAATATTTCGTGCATATGCAATTATAGAAAGATTTGGGTTGATTGGCTTGATTGAGAGCAAAGAACACATGAAAAAAGATATGAAAAGATCTTAAGAAATCAAATTTCCAAAACCATTAATTCAAGAGATTTTGATCCATATTTTTGACCTAATGCACTCAGTACATAAGCATGATCATAACCCTAATGCAGAGAGACACGCAGCAGCCCAGAATACACCATTGCAACATTGAATTTTTCTCTAAAAACTCAAAAACTGAAAAGCACTTTTGAGGTCGATTCAAAGCACAAAACCTATTCCATTAGCTTCCTTGAAGGTTCCTGAACGTGTTCCAATCCATATCATCCATTCAAACTCCAAGAACTGGTATATTGAACCGAAACTGTATCAAACAAATTTCATAATCGTACATCCCATTCTATGCATTATTTGTGAAATTTAATGGTTGATTCGTGTTCATTATGAAGTTTTGAAGCTAACCAATATCTTTAATTGTGTTTTTCTGTGTTGTATGCGATTATACCATGCTTGATTTCTAGGGTTCACAGGGTTCTAAATTGGGGCTTTTCACCCAAGGAAAAATTAGCCTTCAAGAGTACCATGGTTGTACTCAGCAAGCCTGGACGAATAAGAACCACCCATCGCGCTGAATTTATGTGCCAAGGAGAGCTAATCGCTATTTTCTCTAAAGCCACCTAATAGAACACGTTTAAACCGTTGCTTAATGTTCTTGTTTTCAGAAAAATAAAAAACACGCGAAGAAGATGATGTGTTGTCAAAACGCTACAGGCTGTTTTGAATTTCGCGCGTTCCAACCCACTAACGTGTTGTTTTTCTTTTATTATATTTGTTGGTTATTTATGTATCAAACGCGTTGACATGGCTCAGTGGCACAGGTGTTGGTTGGTGATGCTAGTGACCTGGGTTCGAACCCCAGGTCTGTATAATCTCCATATTATTTTTCCATGTGTATTCCCATGCAGCGTAAGCGTCATAGATCACCATACATCCTCCAGATCAGAGCGTCCACGCGTCCAGCTGCTTCAGATCAAAGGCTCAAGATTGATGAACACCCTAAGTCTGGTCAACGCTTCAGCATGCTGGCAAAAAAGTCCAAACAGGCCAATGCTAAATGGGCCAGAGTTTCTTGGATCAAACCTCCTAATTTGGGACTGAACCCCCCCTGGTTTGCAATTTTCTATCTTTTTCTTATATTTTATTTTTAATTATTATTTTATTTGCTTTGTTGTTTTGATTTAATTAATTATTTTTACAAAATACAAAAAATGCCTAAAAATCAGAAGAGATAAAAAAAAATATAATAAATACTTTATTTTAATTATTTTTATAAACAAATTGCATGTAAATAAATTAATTTAAATTAGGGTTTTAATTTTAATTCTTTTAATAACAAAAATACAAAAAATAGAATTAGGTTTAATTAATTTTTATTCCTTTTTAATTTTTCTTTTTTCATAATAATATTTATTTTATTTATTTTATAATTAAATTTGCATGAAAATAACTTAGGTTTAAATTAGGTTAAAATTCAATATTTTTCATAATAAATTTAAAAGCCATTAGAATTAGGGTTTGCATTCAATTTTAATTTTAATTAATTCTCTTTTTCTATTAAATCTCAAAATACTAAAATACCAAAATACAAAAACAATAATTCCTTTTCTCAATTTTAATTCCTCATGTAATTTAATTTTTGCAAAAGGGTCCAACGCCCATGTTCTTGATTTTTATTCTCGTTCGCATATTTACTTTATTTCATTTAAATAATTATGTACCTCTCCCAAAGCTTTGTAACATTTACTTCTCGCACTTTTCAATTTCTTTATTTACTTTGCTTTATTTATTTTTCTGTCAAATCGGGTCCGGTTTAATTTTGGCGATGTGGACCCGCGCCATTTGTAATAGCTTTAGATTTACTTTTTCTCGCAATTTTTAACTGTTAATCAAAAAGCATGCAAGAATGAATGGCCTTAAATAAAATCAAGCGTAGATCACTTTAACATGACAAGACAAATGCAAATGAAAACGACACGCGAATCACACACCACCCCTAGGGTACACCTCACTGTTGCCTTGCCTCGAAAGGTGATCGTCGAGTAGAGGATGTCTTAGTAAGTCCTCATGATCCGGGAACCTGGCATGAGGGTAGCTTCTAAGGTGTCTTCCCATTGCTCTGGTGATCACCATGTCCCGAACCTCGAATTGACCCGAACACCTCCAACGGTGGTGCTACCTACCTCTCAATGGTGGGATGGCATTACTTTAAGGACATTTACACAGACGAATTCCTTAGGGTAGGTAGGTTCTCGTAGATACTTGCTCTAAACTTCAAAAACAAACAAAAAAATCTTTTCACACCGACACTTTTCAAAAGCTTTCAAAGCAATTTTTAAAACACTCTGACACAAGAGTCGAACTGAAATTTTCAAAGAAACTTTTTAAAACCCACAGTTGAAAAGCAAACAAACCATTTTTGAAAACACAATGAGCAAGTATCTAAGAGCCCATGGATAACCATGGATAGAAAGGGTGCTAACACCTTCCCTTTCTATAATCTACCTCCCGAACCGAGAGCGATCTCTTTAAGGAATTTTTCTGTGCTTTTGTCCTTTCCATTTGGAGAAAATAAAAGACGGTGGCGACTCTTGCTTCCGCGACATTTCGCGAACCAGCGTTAAACAGTCAGTTCCAGATCCACCGATCACACATCACCTACAACCCTTGCCTAGCTTTGAGGCAATTTGGATATGCGCGGAGGGATGGCCCTCATGACATGTTGATTCCTAGCCTAGTTTTTGACTTCGACAGCGATGCGCAAGGACTTCGCCAAAGATTCATCAGAGCTTGGGGAAAACTCAACAAGGTTGATAGCAAGACTCTGGGACACAAGAACTCCATCCCTCTTGAGCCCTATCTCAAGTGGGTACGAGCCCGAGCCCAAAGTCTAATGATGCCTTATCCTCATGTACTCCCAGTGATTAAAGAGCCCGTCAATGAAGGAGAGGTTCCCCACACCATCCTACATCCAGACATGCCTACATCGTGGGAGGAAATGCAGAAAAGTTGGATTCAGCTCAAGGAGGAACGAAACACTTTTGAAGCTAGCTACTACGCCAGTGAAAAGAAGGTTCTAGAGCTTACCCGCCAACTCCACGAGCAAGAGGCCCTCAACACCTACATCGCACCGAAGAGGATGCGCAATGTCTTTCTGCCTTAAGAAGTTTATTTTGTAACATTTGGCCCATGGGGCATTTATGTACTAACAAATTTCTTCTTATTAATATGACGTGCGTTCTTCTTTGTCTGAAACAATTTTGAATGTCCTAAATCCTTGAATGCATTGCATATATCAGCACACCATTCATCATATGCATAAGCAGGTCTCACTCCGGGTTTCCTTATCTATCTGCTGTTTATTTCAGTAGGATGGATCTCGAGCAAACAGTCAAAGACCTACAAGCCCAGAATGCACAGTTCCAGCAACTCTTGATGACTTTGGTTAAGAGTCAAGAGGACATCAAGGCTCATTTGGAGAATAAGGACCCAGTGAAGAAGAAAAAGAGGGTCGGAGTGGCTACTTTGGGGAGAAGATTTGACAGAGAAGCTCGGAGAGTGCTTGAATTTCCTCCTACTTCTGATGAAGGAACTAGTAAAAGAGATCGAGTTGCGGTGCCTTCCGAGTCTGATGCGGAGGAGGAAGAAGTTGAAGAGGATGAAGACTATTCTGACCAGCAATACCCTCCAGCTGATGATAAGTACAAGGGTTTAGAAGACAGATTGGCTGCCATGGAATTGCAAAGGGTACCGGGTTTGGATTTTGAAGACATGGGCTTGGTTGCCGGAATTGTGATTCCCCCAAAATTCAAAGTGCCAGTGTTTGTGAGGTATGATGGGCTATCCTGTCCCAAAATGCATCTCAGGTCCTACGTGAGAAAAATTCAACCCTATACGGCAGATAAAAATCTCTGGATTCATTTCTTCCAAGACAGCCTATCGGGAGCCCAGTTGGAGTGGTTTTATCAGCTAGAAGGAACCAGTGTCAGAAATTGGGAAGATTTGGCCACCGCTTTCTACAAACAATACCAGTATAATTCTGATCTTGCTCCTACTCGTACCCAACTTCAGGGTATGTCACTAGGAACGAGTGAGGGATTCAAAGAATATGCACAAAAATGGAGGGATTTGGCTGGCAGGGTGCAGCCTCCTCTAACCGATCGTGAGCTCGTTGATATGTTTCTTGGGACCCTATCTGGGCCATTTTTCAATCATCTAATTGGTAACTCTTCCGCGGGGTTTACCGATTTGATCTTAACCGGCGAAAGAATAGAGGCCGGCATCAAGTCAGGAAAGATTCAGAAGGGTGTTGCTGCAAGTGTTGAGAAGAAGCCTTTTAAGAAGGAGACAGCTATGGTATATTCTCAGAGAAGAGCGGGGAAGACGGAGCGTCGGCCAACTGTGGGGGCCGTAATGATTCAAAACACTCCAAGCGAGCAGCCTCGCTATAACCAGTCCAGACCAAATCAACAACGGGTGGAAAGGCCACAACGGCAGTTCACCCGTATTAATATGACTCCAGCACAAGTGCTTCCCCATCTATTGAAGTTGAATCTTGCCACCATCAAGGAGGCGCCAAAGAATGTGAATACATCATCCCCGCATTATCATGCCAATGCTAAATGCGCCTACCATTCAGACAGTGTTGGACACGACACCAATGATTGTTGGGCACTCAGGCATAAAATCCAAGACCTGATAGAGGCTAAGGAGGTAGAGTTTGATGCTCCAGAGAAACCCAATGTGATATCCGCACCTATGTCGAAGCATGGCCGAAATATCAATGTCATTGAAGAGGATTTGTATGTTGCTGACGTCAGTGATCTGACTACTCCACTGCTAACCATTAAGTTGAATTTGTTAAGGGTCGGGATCTTCCCGGGATGTAAAGAAGACTGCTACTGTTGCCACTCTCTACCGTTTGATTGTCCGCTATTAAAGAAAGGCATCCAAGGCCTTATGGATAGCCGACAAATTTTGTTCGAAAAAGTTTCTACTGTTCCAGTTCATGTTGAAAATGTCTCAATCATAACCATTCACGCCAATCTTTCCAAGGCCGTCAAAAAGCCAGTTAAGATTACACCAGCTGCAAAATCTATACCTTTGAAGATAACAATGTCGGGGCCTGTTCCCTATGTTTCTGAGAAGTCGATACCTTGGAACTATGGTGGTGACATCTACTACCATGGTATCAAGCAAGTCGAAGTAATTGAAGAAAGTTCGGATGATGAAGAAGCCAGCATTAGTAACATTGCGGGCACCAGTAAAATCACCAGGAGCGGGAGAATATTTTCTCCAGAGATTGCCCCTCCAAGAGCAGTCTTTGGACCCTCATCAGCTAAAGAAGTCATCCCCGCACTAGTAAAGCTCTCTGCTAGAATCCCTCTGATTGAAGAAGTTGTTGGTCCTAGTGCTGTCTCTCCTGCCATTGCTGATAAAGGAAAGGGAATACAAGATGAGCCCGTCAGGACGAGGGCTCAACCCTTGGTGATCCCGGAAGCCTCCAAGAAAGAAATGGACGAGACTTTGAGGATAATCAAGAGAAGTGATTACGATGTGGTGGAACAGTTGGGGCAAACCCCCTCCAAGATCTCCATGCTGGCACTATTGCTTTGCTCAGAAGCGCACGCTCAAGCTTTGATTAAGTTTCTGAAGGCAGCTCATGTGCCCCAGGAAACCTCCACGGACCAATTTCAACATTGCGTGGCTAGCCTGACTGCGGACAATGGATTGGGTTTTTCTGATACCGACCTAACCCTTAAAGGCCGAAACCACAATGATGCGTTGCATATTTCAATCGAGTGTCGCGGAACCACCCTTGCACATGTTTTGGTTGATACCGGTTCATCGCTGAATGTTTTGCCTAAAAAGGCCTTGGACCGGCTAGATTGCAAAGGGTTGGAATTGAAGCCGAGTGATATTGTCGTCAGAGCTTTCGATGGGTCGAAAAGAATGGTCCATGGAGAAGTTGAAATTCCTGTCAAGATAGGTACTGAGGTGTTTAAATCCACTTTCTATGTAATGGACATCCGTCCATCATACTCCTGCCTGCTGGGTAGACCTTGGATACACCATGCTGGGGCAGTCACCTCCTCCTTGCATCAGATGCTGAAATATCCTGTCAAGGGAAAGATCATCACTGTCCACGGCGAAGAAGAGTACATGATTAGCCACTTAAATTCTTTCCGGTATGTGGAGGTTGAAGGAGAGTTCATTGAGACACCGTTTCAACATTTCGAAGAGGTTCTTCCTGAAGTAGCAGTGGCAAAGTTAGCAGCTGAGGCACCGAGACAGATGGCCAGGATGGCATCTCTGGAGGACGCAAGGGCCGCAATGAAAGAAGGGAAGAATTCAGCATGGGGGGAGTTACCCGACTTTCCGCATAAAACTGACAAGTTTGGATTAGGGTTCACAGCCGCTGGCCAGAAAGCTATGCGCCAGTCAAAGATTGAAAGAGCGCCGGTCAAAATTTCTCCTTACAGAATCAACGCCCTGGAAGATGAAGACAAGGAAAGCAACATTGAAGAGTGGATTTATCCAACTGTCAGAGGAGGGTTGGGCAATTGGGAGGCTAAAGACTTTGTCCCCATCACTTTTATTCATCAGTAATTTATCTATTAAGCATTTCCTGTTTGGTCTGTAATATTTTACTTTCAAACAATCCGTACACTGTCTTTTCACCTCCTGCCTTGCCCGGGGCATGTAGGTCCACTTGTAAGGGTTTTGACTATTTTTCATATTCATATGCCATGTTTAATGATTCATTGGACGTTTTTCATTTGATAAACTGCTTATGCTCATTTTCCTTCCTTTTGCATTTTTGTTTAAGGATGGTTATCCCTTACACACACCCACACTCACCAATGCAGGTACCCATCCACTCCGGATTCCATGGGTGACTATTCTGCTGTATCTTTCAATAACTCTGAAGATCTGGTCAATCTAGCCGAGTATGAAGATGACGAAGGTTGTGAAGTACCCGGGGAACTAGCCAGACTTCTGCAACAAGAGGAAAGGGCCATCTTACCGCATGAAGAGCCATTGGAAACTGTTAACTTGGGAACCGAGGAGGACCGGAAGGAGGTACAAGTAGGTGCCAATCTGGAACCAAAAGTCAAGGAGCGCTTGGTACAGTTGTTGAATGATTATGTTGAAATCTTCGCTTGGTCCTATGAAGACATGCCAGGTCTAGACACAGACATTGTGGTTCACCGTCTCCCCACAAGAGAAGACTGTCCACCAATCAAGCAAAAAGTTCGCCGAATGAGGCCTGACATGTCCGAAAAGATCAAAGCAGAAGTAATGAAGCAATTCGATGCTGGCTTCCTGGCTGTTACGTCCTATCCCCAATGGGTCGCTAACATTGTACCGGTACCGAAGAAAGATGGCAAAGTCAGAATGTGTGTGGACTACTGGGATTTGAATAGGGCCAGCCCTAAAGATGATTTCCCGCTACCTCATATTGATATCTTGATCGACAATACAGCTCAGCATAAAGTGTTTTCCTTCATGGACGGATTCTCGGGCTACAATCAAATCAAAATGGCTCCCGAGGATATGGAGAAAACAACTTTTGTTACACAATGGGGCACTTTCTATTACAAAGTGATGTCGTTCGGGCTGAAGAACGCAGGGGCAACTTATCAACGCGCCATGGTAGCTTTATTTCATGACATGATACATCATGAGATTGAAGTTTACGTAGACGATATGATAGCTCGGTCGCAAACGGAGGAAGAGCACCTTGAGCATCTGGAAAAGTTGTTTGCCAGGTTAAAAGAATACAAGCTCAGGCTGAATCCAAGTAAATGCACTTTTGGAGTCAGGTCTGGTAAACTCCTGGGATTCATTGTAAGCAACAAAGGCATTGAAGTCGATCCGGCAAAAGTAAAAGCAATACAAGAGATGCCTGCTCCCCGTACTGAAAAGGAGGTTAGAGGATTCTTGGGGCGCATAAACTATATTGCCAGATTCATCTCACATCTGACTTCTACCTGTGAGCCAATTTTCAAACTCTTGAAAAAAGATTAGGTAGTGGCATGGAACGACGATTGTCAAGCTGCTTTTGATAGAATCAAGGAGTATTTGCTAGAACCTCCTGTTCTGATGCCACCCGTCGAAGGAAGACCATTGATCATGTATTTGACCGTCTTGGATAACTCAATGGGGTGTGTTTTGGGCCAGCATGACGAGTCTGGTCGAAAAGAGCATGCTATTTATTACCTTAGCAAAAAGTTTACCGACTGTGAGACTCGCTACTCACTGCTCGAGAAAACTTGTTGCGCTTTGGTATGGGCTGCTCGCCGACTAAGACAGTATATGCTGACTCATACTACCTTGTTGATATCCAAAATGGACCCTATCAAGTATATCTTCGAGAAGCCCGCTTTATCTGGAAGGATAGCTAGATGGCAAATGATCTTAACCGAGTATGACATCCAGTACACCACCCAAAAAGCTATAAAAGGGAGTGTACTAGCTGACCATCTGGCTCATCAGGCTATCGAAGACTATCAACCCATGAGATTTGACTTCCCAGACGAGGACATTATGAATTTGGACAACGTTGAAAGTAACGGACCGTATGACGGACCCGAAAAGGGATCCCGATGGACCCTGTACTTTGATGGTGCTTCAAATGCACTTGGAAATGGTATCGGCGCAGTACTTATTTCTCCGGAAGGTTGTCACACTCCTTTCACGGCTCGACTTTGTTTCAGCTGCACAAACAACATGGCTGAGTATGAAGCTTGCATCTTTGGTCTCGAGGCTGCCATAGACTTGGGGATCAAATCTTTGGTCGTATTTGGGGACTCGGCTTTGGTCATTAGCCAAATCAAAGGAGACTGGGATACCAAGCATCCTAATCTTATTCCATACAAAGAACATGTCCTGACATTGTTGCCTCATTTCGAGCAAATTACCTTCGAGCATTTCCCGCGAGAAGAGAATCAGCTAGCCGATGCTCTAGCCACAATGTCCTCCATGTTTAAACTCAACTGGGATAACGAGGCTCCCCAAATCACCATCAAGCGAATGGATGAACCGGCGCATTGCCACGAGATTAATGCCGAAGAAGTAGTGGAACAACCTTGGTTCCATGAAATCAAAAGGTATCTCGAGACTAGAGATTATCCTGAAGGAGCTTCCGTAAATGACAAGAAGTTCTTAAGGAAATTCGCTGCTAAGTTCTTCCTGAGCAACGACATCCTTTACAAACGAAGCCATGATTGTGTATTACTCCGATGTGTGGATAAAGCTGAAGCAGAGTTGATCATGACTGATATACACAGCGGCACATTTGGCACTCACTTGAGCGGGCATACAATGGCTAAGAAGATCCTAAGGGCAGGCTATTATTGGTCTACCATGGAAGCTGACTGCCATCAACACTCCCGTACTTGTCACAAGTGTCAAGTCTATGCTGACAAAGTTCATATTCCTCCGGTTCCCCTCAATGTCCTGACTGCTCCGTGGCCCTTTGCAATGTGGGGCATTGATATGATTGGAGAGATCAAGCCCACGGCTTCCAATGGACATCGCTTCATCCTGGTTGCCATTGACTACTTCACTAAATGGGTCGAAGCAGCTTCCTTCGCTTCTGTCACCAAAAATGTGGTTGCCCGCTTTATCAAGCAAAATCTCATATGTCGGTATGGTGTTCCAGACAGGATCATCACAGACAACGGTACAAATCTGAATAACACAATGATCACTGCATTATGTGAACAGTTCAAGATTTATCATCACAATTCATCTCCCTATCGGCCGAAGATGAACGGTGTTGTTGAAGCTGCAAACAAAAATATTAAGAAGATCATTCAGAAAATGACAGTCACTTACAAAGACTGGCATGAGATGTTACAGTTTGCTCTGCATGGATACTGTACGACGACACGTACTTCAACTGGGGCAACCCCATTTTCTTTGGTTTATGGCATGGAAGCTGTTTTTCCCATGGAAGTCCAGATCCCTTCTCTAAGGATTATGAAGGATGCAGGTTTGAACGAAGATGATTGGATGCAGACCCGACTTGATCAACTCAATCTGATCAACGAGAAGCGAATTGCTGCTATATGCCATGGTCAGACGTATCAAAAGCGGATGATCAAGGCCTTCAATAAGAAAGTCAGACGCCAAGTGTATCAAGTCGGGGATCTCGTAATCAAGCAGATTATCTTGCCGCAAAGTGATCCCAGGGGCAAATGGACTCCTACATATGAAGGACCATTTGTGATCAAGAGCATATTTTCTGGTGGTGCAATGATTCTGACCACCATGGACGGCGACGATTTTCCGCACCCTGCGAACGCAGACATAGTCAAAAGATACTACGCATAAAATAACTCGACAAGTCGAAAACCCGAAAGGGCGGCTTGGGCAAAAATGGGCATCCCGGTGAACCAAAAACCCGAAGGGGCGGTTCAGGCAAAAATTAGGGATAAAAACAAAAAAATCTGTACACCCGGCAAGTTGAAAACCCGAAAGGGCGGCTTGGGCAAAAAGGGGTTTCCCGGTGGATCGAAAACCCGAAAGGGCGATTCAGGCAAAAGTTAGGGAATTAAAGCGTATGACTATGTCTCTTCGGATCACTTCAAAGACAATCTCTTCATCAACCAGTTCCAGACTTCTGATCAATCCAGTCGTCGTCGCCAAACGGAGCACTGAATGGGCAGATATTCAGAGTTGTGAAAGCTATAGCGGAACGAAATCCCATGGAATTATTTCACATAGCCATCCTTTATTTTGTATAAAATCTTTCAATATTTACGACAAAGTCCTCTTACTAGGATGATTGTCTCCTTTGTACAAATATACTCAAAGAAAATCAATACAAATACTCTTCCCAAAAATTTGTGTCATTTCCCTTTTCTTTTTCTCTTGCACTATTGGTTTTTATTTTGAGAAACGTCCAATGTTTTGTTAAATAGGCATATGCATTTGAAACATGATCACTTCCTAAATGAACCTAAGAAAAAGGATTACTGATAGGATGAAGGTACAGATGGATATCTTGACACCCTTTCGAAGGAAACCCCCCAAGAGATTTAGAATCCACATCCCTAGCAAACCCTGAGGCTTATCTCCAGCAGACTCTCGAAGCCTATCCCCAGTAAGGTTCCGGAAGGCATTTCCCCACAGAGCACGAACGTCTCTCCCGAGTTTTATTCAAAGTTATTCCCCACAAAGGCTTATAACTGGGTTATCCTCAGCTAACAGCCACAGAAGATCGCACTCGCCAGAATTCTTCCTATCCCCAGCGGAGTTCATCAAGAGTTTCCCAGCACAACTTATCAATATGATCCCCAGAGGAGCTTATCCTTGTTATCCCCAGCCAGGGGATCCTCCAGAACTCATTTCCCCTCAGAATTTAAGTTTCAGTATCCCCGGCCGAGCTAAAATTTCAAATTTGTCAACCCCCAGCGGAGCCAGACTAATGAGCCTTCTCCCCACAGAGTTTTAGGAAGAGAAATCTTGAGTTCCCAGTGAGATCGCCAGAGTTACTTCCCATCAAGCTGAAGATTCTCAGTCTTACCTCCCCAGCATGAGCCTACTAGATTGATACTCCCCAGTAGAGGTCATCAGGAATTCTCTTCCCCAGTAGCAGCCAAGGATTTATGTTCCCCGGCAGCAGTCAAGATGCTTTTATCTTCAACCACCTCGGATTCAGTTATCCTCAGCAAGATAGCTCGTCAGCTTACATGCGCATTCATCACATTCATGTCATATACATTGATGTCACGTATATTGCATCATGCATCATAACATTGCATACAACTAACTCTTTACCTTTTCAGGAAAGATCAGTCGACAGACTAAAACTATTCAACTTCAAGATTTCTGAAAACAGTTCGCGGGTTCTCCAAGTAAACGGATGTTAACCTGTCACTTGTTCAGATTCTCCTTCAAGACTTCTGAAAACAGTTTATGGATTCTTCCCAACAACGGATGTTAATCTATCAACTTGTTCAGATGCAACTTCTGAAAACAGTTTACGGACGCTTCCCAACAACGGATGCTGCTCTATTGCTTATTCAACTTCAAGATTTCTGAAAACAGTTCATGGGTTCTCCAATTAAACGGACGTTAACCTATCACTTGTTCAGATTCTTCTTCAAGACTTCTGAAAGCAGTTTATGGATTCTTCCCAACAACGGATGTTAATCTATCAACTTGTTCAGATGCAACTTTTGAAAACAGTTTACGGACGCTTCCCAACAACGGATGCTACTCTATTGCTTATTCAACTTCAAGATTTCTGAAAACAGTTCACGGGTTCTCCAAGTAACGGATGTTAACCTATCGCTTGTTCAGTTTCTTCTCCAAACCACTGAAAACAGTTTACGGATTCCTCCCAACAACGGATGCCAATCTATTGCTTATTCATATCCTCAGTTCAGAGATGGTCCAAAGCATGGACACTTTCTTGATATTCATCTCCAAATGGCATCTTTAAGCCCATCTCCAAATGGCATCTCTAAGCCCATTCCCGCGACCATTACTTTGACAAGTGCAAATTTCCGGGCACTCTAGTGTCCAATCTCCTTTTACCCTCGAGTCACAAAAGGCAAACTTGCCAATCTAACTCTTCGGATTCAAGAAGATTGAACAGGGGCAACTGTTGTACCCCAAAATTTTCCCTCCCATTTCTCATTAATTTCTCACCATAAAGCCTTTGGAGCTCAAGATCCAGTTAGGGTTTCATCTGCTCAAGACCTCTCCTTGCACTGTTGACTCAAATTAGGGTTTATGTTTGCACAAAGATGCTTTGACCTAAAATGCCCAAGATGACTTTCATGCTTCATTTTGGACTCTCAAGTTTACCCACATCAAGTTTCAAGTCTTGATTCCAAGTTTTGCCCAGTCAGTTGGACAGTTGACCTAGAAATCAACTGTATTGGAGAAAAAGTCAACTGTGGCCAATTGACAGTCAAACCTCATAAAATTTGACCTACATCAACATTATGAACTCATATGAACCATTTGATCAAGTTTGGATCACAATTCCCCAAGAAATTTGATCAGATCACCAGAAGGGCAAAATGGTCATTTTTAGGGTTTTGACTGCACAAAGGCAATTTTTGACTGTTTGACCTAGCCAATGGTAAACCAAGCTCACACATGGACTCAAGGACCCCATGGAATTATCTTGACATGATCAACAAACTCAAAAGATCCCAAGTACACAGGATTGACATTTGAATTTCCCAGTCAATTGATCAATTTTGACTGTATACTGAAAAGTCAAACTTTGACTTTTTGGTCAAAATCAAGAGTCAAGATTCATTTTTCATAAAAACTTGCCAAATCATGAAACTTGTCCATCAGGAAACCAAGAAATGCAAATTAGGGTTTAAAATGGAATTTTTTTCATAACTTAGAATTTTTCTAAGTTATGGAAAACCCTAATTTTTTGCCAACTTTGCCCCACTTTTTCACCATGATTCATTTGGATTCAAACAAAAGTCAAAACATGAAAGTTGTAGCTTGTTGCATAATCTATAACTTTTATTCACAAAGTTTTCTCATTTGAAGCTTGTATCTCAAGTTACAAATTTTTGAATAAGGGCACTAAACCATTCTTAACTTAGTGAATTTTTGACCTATTTTGACAAGGTTTTCTACCCCACTTCAAGGCCATTTTCCATACACTTCCACTTGGAATTTCAAATTTCACTTCAAAGATGGATTGTAGTACACATTCCAAGCTTTCCAAAATGTCCAAGAACTTCTCAAACAACCTCATGGTTAGAGAGAATCGAATTTCACAATATAGCAAAAAACCACTTTGTTCATGACCAAGTTACATGTTCATAACCTTGCAATTTGAACTCAGCATGCTTTAGATTAGATCACAGGTCCTTAAACCAAGTTACACTCATAAATTTAATGCATATTCTTTGTGCCAAGACCAAGTTCTTTGAGTTCAAGCTTTGTCTAGAGGATTAATCCCAATTTGGAAAAAGTAAACTATCCATTTTTGCAAAAGTTCACTTTATGTCAAATTGAAAATTAAGCAAGTACAAACTAAATCTCTTTGGCACAAGATTATGGACAAATTACTCTGATCAAGAGAAGCTTTGCAGCAGGATTAGAGGTCCCCTACTGACCTAAAACATCAACTTGCATTTTGTTGCTTAAAGGTTAAGAAACATTGCATAACTAACAAGAACTTCCATCTCAGTTTCGACACACAAGAACAAAGTTATCAAACACATTAGAGACATCATAACCAAGCTATTGCACGAGCCATTTGCCTCCAAAACACCATCAAACCAAAAAACACCATCAAACTGCAAAAACAGAGTTGCCTCTGCAGTTTGAGTGCCAACTCCTATTTCTCTCAAGCACTCTTACCAAAACCAGTTCATACACATTCCCTAGCACCTATGCAAGCTAACCATGCCTTGAAACACGACCTGTAACTCCTCTAACAAGTTCCACCATTTTCACTTTTCCATTTTTGCAGTTGAAGTTCTACAGCTCAGTTCAAGGTGTCTCAAGGCAAAGTAGGTATTGGAACAGCATCACCACACCTCAAGGAAGCTATACCAACCAGTATCTTGCACTGTAAGCTCCCCATTTGCCAGTTAGAACTTCAGCTGAACAGGTAGTTTTTTGAATTCGTATCTCTCTTATTATGCATCATTAGTCTTAAGTTTGTGAATAAACCATGTCCTACTCATGCCACTGAACATGTACATTCTTTTACTTTTCATTTCTTTTGCCTGAGTTAAGAGAATTTAAGGTTTGAAAATGGCAGAAAACTTAGGTTAAGATTTGGGATCGTTAAAATTCTCTCTCATTTTTGAGAGTTAGGAGATGTTCTTTATATATTTGGAATCGTGGTTTCATGCTTAACATCTTTTGTGTTGGAAGTTTGTGCAAAAGCTCAAAGAATCAGGATGTTTGAATCCCTGTTAGAAGCGCGCGTTTTTGATACATTTTTGGCTGAAGGTTGAAGAAGATGCTATGTGGGCTGGGCCTGTGTCATTTTTTTATTCACACCATGTTTTTGATATTGCACCCCCTGAGCCCATTTTGTCCATTTGCTTGATTTTTTTACTTTTCTTTTTTATTTCTGACTTATTTATTTTTGTTAATAATATTAAAAACATAAAAATATTTTTCCTCACCATTTTTTAATTTATTAGGTATTTATTTGATTTTCTTCTAATTTATACATAAATAAAGAAATATATACATTTTGTTAAAATATTAAGAAATATGTAAAAACACATTTATTTTCATTTTTATTTTTATTTTGCCTTCTGAAAATATTTATATGAAAAAAATACTATTTTCTAAAATATTAAATATTATTATTATTTATATATATAATACATATTTAAAATAATACATATATACATATACTCATTAATATATTTAGGATAAATACAAAATATATACCCCTTCTATTTTTCTTATTAATATTTAATATAAAAAATGCATTTTTGACAAATACCTCATTTTATTTTATTTTTGTATATATACATAAATATTTGTTCATAATAAATAAATGGTATGTTTTATTTAATAGAATTAGGGTTTTTGCCCTAGATTTGAAAATACTCCCAAAAAATAATACCTTTTTATTTTTTCTCTTTTATTTTACATAAATAATACAATTTTTTTTCATAACATATAAAAAATTCCTTTTCTACATTCTTGCATATTTGTTATTTACCATTTAAATTATACATTTATTTATCTTGTAAATATTCATGGAAAATGATGTAATAGTTTAGGTTTAATTTTTTGTCTAAATACACCCCATTTGAAACATTGTACCCCCCTCCCCATATTATTGTGTTGTAATAGCGTAGGAATTTAAATTTCGCACTTTATCGCTTTCTAAACATACTATGCTAGAATTAGGGTTTTGTATGCGAATAAAAATGAACAAAATAGTTAGACCTAATACAAGATAAATGAGCATGAAAAATGGACAACACATTTCACACTTACACCCCTAGGATATTCCGCTTTGTTGCCTTCAAATAATTGGGCCATGTTGCATGTTGAACTTCTTTGGGTAAAACAAACAATCAAATGATCATAGTCCCTCAAAATGTTGCTTAAATAAATGATCAAGTCCCTTTTAAAGAAAATTGCCCAAAGACATTAAACACTATTGCAATTATGGTCTAAACGATGACCCACGCCTGTCCCTTCAAACTCCTAAGACAAGATTGTCCATCAAATGCAATGGTGGAACAAAATTGTCAAAAGGTTTAAAACATAATAAAAATCTTTGAGAAAACTTTAGGGTAGATGAACTCTTAAGTACTTGTCAACTTTCCAAGAAAACACTTGCCTTATTTCAAAACCCACTCCACAAACACTTTCAAAACAAACTTTCAAAAAACCTTGAAACATCTTTTCAAAAAGACAAACACCTTTTGTAAAACATTCGAGTAAAGAATTGTTACAAGGGTAGCCTATACAAGGCATCTTTTTCAAAACCTTTTTCAAAACCACACACAAAGCACCATTTCAAACAATTTAAAACCAAGGCAAGTTGATCTAAGCAAGTACCTAAGAGCCCATGGATAACCATGGATAGAAGGGGTGCTAATACCTTCCCCTTCTATAATCTACTCCCCGAACCCAAGAAAAATCTCAAAGGTTTTTGTTGTGCTTTTTAAACCTTTCCTTAGGATAAAATAAAAAGTCGGTGGCGACTCTTGCTCAACCGAAACATTTGCGGAAAAAAACGCAAAACCCTAGTCAGTTCTCCCACCGCATCACATGTATGAAATGTGAAATGTTTATGAATGTATTTTTGTCTAGGAAAATAAATCCTGGACGACCGGCCGGGGAGTTAAATCCTGGGCTGACGTTGAAGAGTAGAGCTCTTCGTTTCTGCTGGGGATAATGGTTGCAAGAATACACCGGTAGGAAAAGATGACTCCGTTGAGGAATAAACTTGTTGGAGAGATTACCCTGAGGAGAATTGCTCTGTAGGAAGAGATACTTCGCTGAAGTTTTGATGAGAGGCCCGCTGAGGATTTCAATGATGGACTCCGCTAGGGATAACAATGATAAACTCCGCTGGGGATTGCGTTGATAAGTTATGTTGGGGAACTTTGATGAACTCCGCTGGGGATTGAAAGAACTTCGCAGAGGGCGATCTTCCGTGGCAATTAGCTGAGGATAACCCAGTTATAATCCCTTGTGAGGAATAACTTTGAATAAAGCTCGGGAGAGACGTCCGTACTCTGCAGGGGATAAACTTCCAGAATCTACTGGGGATAAGCTTCAAGACCTGCTGGGGATAAGATTTCCACTTTCCTGGTGAAACCTTTAGACTGTACTAGTAAATGGTTCCACTGGGGTGTCTGTATTCCGCCGGGGAACAATCTTAGATTAAGACTACCGGGGATGCTTGCTGATGAATGCCTATACTCCACTGGGGAATGTTGATATCTTGTCTTACTCTGCGGGGAGTTGAGACAACTTGGTCACATCCTTCAGTTGAATCTACCTTGGTACCTTGGCGGACAAAGCAACTAGACTGCCTGGACAATTCTACATTGCCCCTACTTCTGATGTCACCTGTAATTAGTCTTTCGTTTCATATGCAAGTATTTGTGAATTAGCAATTTAATGTCAAATGCATATATAAAAAATGAACATTGGACGTTCTTCGCAAGACAAAACAGAAAAAGGGAAAAACAATGGGCAATTTGTTTGGAAAAGTGAACTTGTATTGATTTTGAAATTTGCCTGTAAATAGGCGTTTTTGTACAAGAGGCTGACGTCCTAGTAAGAGAACGTCGCCGAATAACATAAAGTTTATACAATTTTGAAAAGGAAACAAAACAGCTATGTGCACAATATTCCCACTAGGTTCCAACTCTACTATCGCCTTTATGTCTTCAAGCGTCTCATCACTTTGCTGCTTAGTTGAAGATGAAGCTGATCGATCGATGCCGAAGTCTGAGCCAGATAGTTGATGCCGAATTCTGGATGCAAGGTGACCCAATGAGACATAGTGTTACGCTTTATCCCTAACTTTTTCCTGGACCGCCCTTTCGGGTTTTCAGTCCACCGGGATACCCATTTTTGCCCAAGCCGCCTTTTCAGGTTTTCGACTTGCCGGGTGTACAGATTTTTTTCATTTTCATCCCTTATTTTTGCCCGAACCCTTTTGGTTCGCCGGGAAGCCCTTATTTTTGCCTAGGTATGTCAACCTAGCGGGTCTTTTATTCATGCGTAGTATCTTTTTACTATGTCTGCATTGGCGGGGTGAGGAAGTTCGTCACCATCCATGGTGGTTAGAATCATGGCTCCTCCTGAGAACACATGTTTAACCACAAATGGCCCTTCGTATGTAGGGGTCCATTTTCCCCGGGGATCACTTTGAGGAAGGATGATGCGCTTGATTACCAGGTCCCCAACTTGATACTCTTGTGGTCTGACTTTCTTGTTAAATGTCCTGATCATCCGTTTTTGGTACGTCTGACCATGACAGATAGCGGTGAGTCTCTTTTCGTCAATCAGGTTTAATTGATCAAGTCGAGTCTGGATCCAGTCATCTTCACTCAAGTCTGCATCCTTCATTATCCGGAGAGAGGGTATCTGGACTTCAATTGGCAAGACTTCCTCCATGCCATAGACCAAGGAAAAAGGAGTTGCCCCGGTTGACGTCCTTGCTGAGGTACGGTACCCATGAAGAGCAAACGGTAACATTTCGTGCCAATCTTTGTAGGTCACTGTCATCTTCTGCACAATTTTCTTGATATTCTTATTTGCCGCTTCTACAGCCCCATTCATCTTCGGCCGGTAAGGAGAAGAGTTGTGGTGCTGTATCTTAAATTGCTCGCAGAGCTCAGTGATCATCTTGTTGTTAAGATTGGTACCATTGTCCGTAATGATCCTTTCTGGGACGCCGTACCGACAGATCAGGTTGTGCCGAATGAAACGTGCTACGACGCTCTTGGTTACCGTGGCGTAGGAAGCTGCCTCAACCCATTTCGTGAAGTAATCAATCTCTACCAAGATGAAGCGATGCCCGTTGGATGCCGTCGGTCGGATCTCACCGATCATATCGATGCCCCATATTGCAAAAGGCCAAGGTGCCGTCAGGACGTTCAGAGGAACTGGAGGGATATGCACCTTATCAGCATAGATCTGGCATTTATGACAAGTTCGAGAATGTTGGTAACAGTCGGCTTCCATTGTGGACCAGAAATATCCTGCCCTGAGGATTTTCTTTGCCATGGTATGTCCACTGGAATGTGTTCCGAATGTACCTTCATGCAGTTCTATCATGATCTTCTCTGCTTCAGCCTTATCCACACAACGCAGTAGAGTTGAATCATGATTCCGTTTGTAGAGAATGTCGTTGCTGAGGAAGAATTTTTCCGCAAACCTTCTCATGAACTTCTTGTCATTGACAGATGCACCTTCAGGGTATTCCTGAGCTTCCAAGTATCTCTTCACCTCATGATACCAGGGTTTTTCAGTCACCTTTTCGGCCTCAAGATCGCAGCAGTATGCAGGTTCGTCCAACTTCTAGATAATGATCCGGGGAGCTTCATTGTCCCATTTGACTTTGAACATTGAAGACATCGTAGCTAGTGCGTCCGCTAGCTGATTCTCCTCTCTTGGGAAGTGTTCAAAAGTTATCTCTTCAAAGTGGGGAAGCAAAGTCAACACATACTCCTTGTAAGGAATAAGATTTGGGTGTTTCGTATCCCACTCGCCTTTGATCTGATTGATCACGAGAGCGGAATCTCCGAAGACACTCAGAAACTTGATCCTTAAGTCGATTGCAGCTTGAAGACCCATGATACATGCCTCATATTCTGCCATGTTGTTGGTGCAGTTGAAACAAAGTCGGGCGGTGAGTGGAGTATGAGTACCTTTGGGGGATATGATCACAGCGCCGATACCATTACCCAAAGCGTTGAAAGCTCCGTCAAAATGCATAGACCATCGGGATCCTTCCTCAGGTCCTTCATCCGGTCCAGGCACTTCACAATCAGTTACCACCATGATATCTTCGTCCGGAAATTCAAAGTTCAATGATTGGTAATCGTCCACAGGTTGGTGTGCCAAATGATCTGCCAATACACTTCCCTTGATTGCTTTCTGAGTTGTGTACTGGATATCATATTCTGTCAAGATCATTTGCCATCTTGCTATTCTTCCAGACAGAGCAGGCTTTTCGAATATGTACTTGATGGGATCCATCTTTGAAATTAACAGAGTAGTGTGAGTCAGCATATACTGTCTCAGCCGGCGAGCAGCCCATACCAGAGGGCAGCAAGTTTTCTCGAGCAGTGAGTAACGAGACTCACAGTCGGTAAACTTTTTGCTCAGGTAATAAATAGCATGCTCTTTTCGGCAAGACTCGTCATGCTGCCCCAACACACACCCCATTGAGTTGTCAAGTACTGTCAAGTATAGTATCAGAGGTCTCCCTTCCACTGGTGGCATAAGAATGGGTGGCTCTTGGAGATACTCTTTTATCTTTTCGAAAGCAGCCTGACATTCATCGTTCCAACGTACTACTTGATCTTTCTTCAGCAATTTGAAGATTGGCTCACAGGTAGCAGTTAGATGTGAGATGAATCGGGCTATGTAATTCAGTCGTCCCAGAAAGCCTCTGACTTCTTTCTCTGTCTTGGGAGACGGCATCTCTTGTATGGCTTTCACCTTGGCAGGGTCCACCTGAGTACCTTTATCGCTTACAATGAAACCTAGCAACTTTCCAGACCTCACCCCAAAGGTGCATTTGTTTGGGTTCAACCTCAGCTTGTATAACTTCAGTCGGTCAAACAGCTTCCGCAGATGATCAAGGTGTTCTTCCTCAGTTTGGGACCTTGCAATCATGTCATCAACATATACCTCAATCTCATGATGGATCATATCATGAAATAAAGCAACCATGGCACGTTGGTAGGTTGCCCCAGCATTTTTCAACCCGAATGGCATGACCTTGTAGCAGAAGGTACCCCACTGAGTCACAAAGGTAGTCTTTTCCATATCTTCAGGAGCCATCTTGATCTGATTATACCCTGAAAAACCATCCATGAAGGAGAACACCTTGTGTTGAGTAGTATTGTCAACAAGAACGTCGATGTGAGGTAGGGGGAAGTCATCCTTGGGGCTGGCCCTGTTCAAATCCCTGTAATCGACACACATCCTGACCTTACCGTCCTTCTTCGGCACTGGCACTACATTGGCAACCCACTGAGGGTAAGAAGTTACTGCTAGAAACCCGACATTGAATTGCTTCATAACCTCAGCTTTGATCTTTTCGGACATCTCTGGACGCATACGGCGGACCTTTTGCTTTACCGGAGGGCAGTCTTCCTTGGTAGGCAGGTGATGGACCACAATGTCGGCATCCAAACCAGGCATGTCTTCATAAGACCAAGCAAAGATTTCCATGTAATCATGCAGCATTTGGATCAATCGTTGCTTCACGCTGAGCTCTAGATTGGCACCAATCTTGACTTCTTTTCTATCTGTCTCAGTACCAAGGTTCACTGTTTCCACCGGCTCTTCATGCGGCTGAATGGCCCTCTCTTCCTGGAGTAGCAGTCTTGCGAGTTCACCAGGCACTTCGCAATCATCTTCACCTTCGTCTTCGGCCAAGTTGATCGGATTCTCGAAGTCATAACTGGTGGTAGCAGAGCTGTTACCAGTGAGATCCAGAGTGGATTGAAACCTGTATAAGTGAGTGTGTGTAAATATAGCTGTTTTGCAATATATAACACAGAAAGAAAAAGAGCACAAGATTTAAAATGCAACAAACGTCCAATGTTTTGATTAATGATATATGGAAATGTCATACAAAAAGCCCTCACAAATGGAGCTACGGTGCCCCGGGTAGGACACCGAGCCAACAAAAGTTTCAACATATTATTTGTTACAAATTTAAAATCAAAAGAGTTAATTACTGCGTGACAAATGTAATAGGTGTAAAATCCTTTGCCGTTCAGTTGCTTGGTCCGTTGTTGGTGGTTGGATAGATCCAACTGTCAAACTCTGCTTCCTCTACGTCCTCCTCGATAACATTCACCTTTGGATTGGTTATGAACACTAGAGCCTTTCTGATCCTTTCTTTGCGCACAGCCCTCTGAGCCTCTGCAGTGAAACCCAGCCCAAACTTGTCGGTCTTTTGAGTGAAGTCAGGAAGCTGACCCCAGTTTGCACAATTGCCTTTCTCGATTACAGCCCGGGCATCCTTCAGGGAAGCCATCTTCAGAGGAAAGTCTTCTTCACCCACTGCCTCAGCTGATGCCAACGTTGGAGGTACCTCCTCAAAATGCTGAAAGGGGGTTTCAATAAACTCCCCGTCCATCTCGATATACCGGAATGAATTTAAGTGACTAACCATGTATTCCTCCTCACTCTGCACAGTAACAATCTTCCCTTTGACAGGGTATTTGAGCTTTTGGTGTAGAGTGGATGTTACTGCCCCAGCCTTGTGAATCCAGGGTCGACCCAACAAGCAGGAATAAGATGGACGGATATCCATTACATAGAACGTTGAGTCGAAGACTTGGGAACCCACACAAATAGGAATGTCTACCTCACCGTGCACCATCCTCTTAGAACCGTCGAAGGCTCTAACAATGATGTTACTAGGTTTCAATTCCAGGCCCTCACAATCCAAGCGATCCAATGCCTTCTTGGGCAAAACATTCAGGGAAGAACCGGTATCCACCAACACGTGTGCGAGAGTAGTGCCCCTGCATTCTATGGAAACATGCAGGGCATCATTGTGATTTTTCCCTTTGGCGGTAAGGTCAGCATCTGAGAACCCCAAACCATTGTCAGCTGTCAAATTAGCCACACAGTCAGTGAATTGATCTGTAGAGGTCTCTTGCGGCACATGGGCCGTTTTCAGAAATGAAATCAGGGCTTTTGCGTGGGCCTCTGAGCACAGCAGCAATGATAGCATAGAGATTTTGGAGGGGGTATGCCCCAGCTGTTCAACAACATTGAAGTCACTCTTTTTAATGATTTTAAGGATTTCCTCCATCTCTTGTTGGGAGGCTTCAACAGCAGTCTTTTTTGGTGCCTCCGTCCGGGCAGGCAAGTCGGTAGCAACTTTTTTGCCCCGAGCATCAGAGGACTCGACGGCAGTAGTAGTCACAGGAACTTGATTTGGAACATGCACACTTGCGGGTGTGATGATAAGAGGTTTTCGGATAACTGGCGGCGCAATGTCAGGCGAGAAGAGCCTGCCACTGCGAGTAATCTTGGCGGGACCAGTGATGTTATTGATACTGGTACTGGTGTTGAACTCCTGCTTCACTCCAAGCACATACACGTTTGCCCCATAGTGCCATGGGACAGCCTTATCAGACTCATAGGGGAGAGGCCCCGGAACAGTAATGGTAATGGGTGCAACAGACATAATTTGGACTGGCTTCCTTGGGAGAGCCTTGGTAGGATTGTTGAAAATTGTGACGACAGATACTTCTTCAGTGGAAACAAACGGAACAGCAGTTTTCTTGAACAGAATTTCTTTGCTATCCATCAGGCTTTGGATGCCTGATTTCAGCAGCGGACAACCGGTAGGGATAACAGCACACAGGAGGCAACCCTTGCTACAACCCGGAAATAAACCTACTAGTAGTAAGTTCCTCTTAACAGTCAATAGAGGGGTAGCAACATCATTCACCGAAACAGCATACAAATCTTCCTCAATGGCATTTACTCTATGCTGGGGCATAGGAGCAGTTACAACATTTGGCCTCTCAGGCGCCTCAAACTGAATTTCCTTCGCATCGATAAGGTCTTGAACCTTATTTCTCAGGGCCCAGCAATCATCAGTAGTATGCCCGGGGCTATCAGAATGATAAGCACAACGGGCATTTGGGTTATACTTAGGAGATGCAGTATTCACGACCTTCGGGGCCTCTTTGGTGGTCACCAAATTGGTTAATAACAGTTGCGGCAAGATTTGTGACAAGGTCATACTCAGCCGAGTATACTGCCTCTTGGGCCTTTCACCTCTTTGTTGATTGTACTGCTGAGGAGCAGCAATAGGCTTTGAAATTACCAAGGCATTGACGGCTTGGCAGCTTTCTGGCTTGACTTGTCTTCTAGGACCATAGACGGCACTTGCTTCCTTCTTGAAAGGCCTCTTCTCAATACTTGCGGAGGCAGCTTTCTGTATCTTTCCTGACCTGATGCCAGCTTCTATCCTTTCACCTGTCAGAATCAAATCCGTAAACCCAGCCGAGGAATTGCCAACCAGATGATTGAAAAATGGACCAGACAAGGTCCCTAGAAACATATCAACCAGCTCACGATCAGTCAATGGAGGCTGCACCCTGCCAGCCAAATCTCTCCATTTTTGTGCATATTCTTTGAACCCTTCGCCCGTTCCTAGAGACATACCCTGAAGTTGGGTACGCGTAGGAGCAAGGTCATAATTGTATTGATATTGTCTATAAAATGCAGTTACCAAATCTTCCCAATGCCGGATACTAGTTCCATCTAGTTGATAGAACCACTCAAGCTGTGACCCCGAAAGGCTATCTTGGAAGAAGTGAATCCAAAGATTTTTATCTGCCGTGTAAGGCTGGATCTTCCTTACGTACGACCTTAGATGCAGCTTTGGACAGGAGCCCCCGTCATATTTGGCAAAGGCTGGCGCCTTAAACTTGTGTGGGATTACCACCCCAGAAGATAACCCCAAATCTCTGAAATCCAGCCCCGACACATTCTGAATCTCTATGGCACTCAAGCGGTCTTCTAATTGCTTGTATCTGTCAGCAGCAGGTGGGTATTGTTCGTCATTGTAGTCCATCTCGTTGTCAGAGACTGCAGAACTAGGAGCTCCTCCCCCTTGGGGACTATCTTTCTCTGTAGAGGAAGTAGTTGGATCAGCCTCGTTATGGAGTGTGTTCCCAAACCTGCATCCAGTGTTGAATAACGCAATCCTCTTTTTCTTCTTCTTCTTCAGGAGTAGAGCCTTCAACTCTTGCTGACCTTGGGCCAGGCTCAGGACCATTTCTTGAAACTGGGCACTTTGGGCCTGAAGGGCCTTGATTGCTTGCTCACTGGATGAATCTGGATTCATGATGACTGTTCCAAATAAACAGCGAAGAAGATTAAGCAACCTATAGAAAAATGGGTACTTGTTATGCACATGATGCATGAGATGCTATCTATGCAATGCATTCAAGGATTTTAGAAATTCACAATTGTTGCAAACAAAAAGAACGCACGTCATATTAATAAGAAAAGATTTGTTAGTACATAAATGCCCCATGGGCCAAATATTACAAAAACAACTTCTCAAGGTAAAAAGACGTTGCGCATCCTCTTTGGCGCAATGTAAGTGTTGAGGGCCTCTTGCTCATGGAGTCGGCGGGTGAGCTCTAAAACCTTCTTCTCACTGGCGTAGAAGCTGGCTTCAAAAGTGTTCCGTTCCTCCTTGAGTTGGATCCAACTCTTCTGCATCTCCTCCCACGATGTAGGCATGTCAGGATGTAGGATGGTGTAGGGAACCTCTCCTTCCTTGACGGGCTCTTTAATCACAGGGAGAACATGAGGATAAGACATCATTAGACTCTGGGCTCGGGCTCGTACCCACTTGAGATAAGGCTCAAGAGGGATGGAGTTTTTGTGTCCCAGTGTCTTACTATCAACCTTGTTGGGCCTCCCCCAAGCTCTGATGAATCTTTGGCGAAGTCCTTGCGCATCGTTGTCGAAGTCAAAAACTAGGTCAGGAATCAACATGTCGTGAGGACCATCTCTTCGTGCGTATCCAAATTGCCTCAAAGCTAGGCAAGGGTTGTAGGTGATACCTCCTCTGATTCCAAGTAAAGGAACATTAGGAAACTCTCCACAACGATCGACGATGATGACATTTTCTCTGGACCGAGAACACCAATGTACATCAGAGTGAGTAAGAGTCATCAACCGTTGGGACCACCTTGAGCCTTGGTCATTCTTCAAGACAGATTGTGGAAGGTGCGAAATAAACCACCTTGCAAGGAGAGGAGTACAGCACATGAGAACACCCCTCTTTCTCATTGTTCATGTGTAAAATGAGTGAAGAATGTCCCCAAGTAATGTTGGTATTGGATTTCTGGACAAGAAGATTTTGACGGCGTTGACATCTACCAATTGGTCAGAATTTGGGAACAAGACCAACCCATAGATAAGGAGTGCCACAATATCTTCAAAGGCTTGTAGGTCCAATGAATTCCAACACTCTTGTGCCTTCTCAAACAAGAATTTTGCTAAGAAGCCTTTGACACCGCTTCTGGTTTCCCAATGCCCCTTGATGTCAGAAGGCTGTAGATGTAATGCTCGAGCAACATCTTCAGGCTTTGGTTCCTTTTCCGTACCGTTGAAAGGTAGTTGATTGAGGATAGGAATTCTCAGGAGTTGAGAAAATTCCTCCAAAGTGGGTACCAACTGATAGTCAGGGAAAGTGAAACAGTGGTGAAGAGGGTCAAAGAACTGGAATAACACTTTCATCATGTCTTCTTCAATGTTAGTGTTGACTAAGCTGAGCAGTCTACCATGTCTTTCACTGAAGGATGAGCTTTCTGGAATTCTTGAGGTGAGCTCCTTGAGCTGAGGAGAGATTCTCACAAGGTTGACTTGAATGGTTTTTCTGCGAGGAATTTCCATGACCTACAAAACAAGAACAAAAATGAAGATCTAAACCCTTGAAATGGTTAGTGAATGCATATGATGCTTTATGATGTTCATGATGTATGCACAAACATATGTACAAGCAAATCACACCAAACCCTAGTTTCAGGCTTGCATGGGGTTTCATAGGTAAGTACCCTCTTGAGTGTAGTTGGCTTAAAAACCTGTCCTATAAATAGTAACCGGGTTCTAAGGAGCTCAATATCATTGGATTGTTTTCATTGTTCATTGTTTTGGTTTAGCCACTTAACTAGCGACCAAAATATTCCAAGAAAACAACCCTCAATGAGTGTAGTATCGAGTATCTACCAACTTCGGACTGCACCAAAGCTGGTCATCTCACTACCCCTAATGAAAGGCCAAGATGGTCAAGTAAGGTTCTAGGTCATTAGTGCTTAGTGACATCACTCAGCGGCCCCGTACTCTCCTTGATTGAACTCAAGGGTTACCGCTACTCACAAATATGTCGCACTAATATAGCTATTGCTTCGACCGTGTCGGTATACCCCGCACAGTTTCCACAATGTATTGCTATCTATGAATGTTTCCCAAAATCCGGGTGTAGGATTGCAAACCCAAACAAGAGAGCCAAGATATAAAGCAATCAAATCAAACAATTAGTCATGCAAGAGGGTGATCTAAGCCCTAAGGTTACTCCACTTTTAAATTTCTCCCCAACAGAGTCGCCAGTTCTGTGATACGGTGGGAGAACTGACTATGGTTTTGCGTTTGTTTTCGCAAATGTTTCGGTTGAGCAAGAGTCGCCACCGACTTTTTATTTTATCCTAAGGAAAGGTTAAAAAGCACAGCAAAAACCTTTGAGATGTTTTCTTGGGTTCGGGGAGTAGATTATAGAAAGGGAAGGTATTAGCACCCTTTCTATACATGGTTATCCATGGGCTCTTAGTTACTTGCTTAGATCATCTTGCCTTAATTTTCAATTGTTTGAAATGGTGCTTGGTGTGTGTGGGTTTGAAAATGTTTTGAAAAGAAGCCAATGTGGTGGCAACCTTTGTAATGATCCATGTTGGGATGTATACAAAGATGTATGTCTTTTGAAAAGGTTTTCATTTGTTTTTGAAAGTTGTTTTTTGAAAGTGTAGTGATGTGTGGTTTAAAAATAGGCAAGTGTTTTGTTTTGCAAGTTTGATTCAAGTGACTAAGAGGTTATCTACTCCTAAATTTCTCAAAGATTTCTCCTATGTTTTTAACCCTTTTAACAATTTTGTTCCACCATTGCATTTGGTGGACAATCTTGTGTTAGGATGTGAAAGGGACGGGCGCGGGTCATCGTTTAGACCATAATTGCAATGGTGCCAAGTATCTTTGGGCAATGTTTTCTTTTAGGGACTTGATCATTTTTAGGCAACTTTCGAAAGCGTCATCGAGGGACTATGATCATTTGATTGTTTGTTTTGCCCAAAGAGACCTAACATGCAATATGGCCCATTTATTGAAGGCAACAAGTGGAATACCCTAGGGGTGCAAATGTGATTAGTGTTGTCCATTTTCATGCTTGTTTATCTAGAAATTAGGTCAAACTATTTTTGTTGTTTTTGATTCGCATACAAACCCTAATTCTAGCATGGCATAATTAGAAAGCATTAAAGTGCGAAAAATAAAGTTCCTAAATTATTACAACACAATATATGGGAAGGGGGGGTACAAATGTTCAAATGGGGGTATTTTGACAAGGAATTTAAACCTAGACTATTACATCAATTTGAGAATTATACAAACTATTTAATATACAACAATTAAATAAAAATGGAGTAAATATGCAAGATGCAAAAAATGTTTTTTATATGTATGAAAAAAAGGTGTTTTTATATGTCAAATATACAAAAATAAAAAGTATCAATTTTTGGATTTTTTATGTATTTAGGGCAAAACCCTAATTTATTAAATAAAAGGTATTAATTATTTAATATATACAATATTTAATAATTATGTGCAAAAAATAAAATAAAAATGAAGTATATATAAAAAAAGGTATTTTTAATGTCAAATATTAATAAAATAAAAATGTGTATATTTTGTATTTTTGTCCTAAATATTCTAATAAATATATATATATATATATATATATATATATATATATATATATATATATATATATATATATATATATATATATATATATATATATATATATATATATATATATATATATATATATATATATATATATATATATATATATATATATATATATATATATATATATATATATATATATATATATATATATATATATATATATATATATATATATTTGTATTATTTTCTAAATATGTATTATATATACAAAATAATAATATTTAATATTTATAAAAAAAGTATATTTTATATAAACTATTTTCAGAAGATAAAATAAAATAAAAATTAGAAAATAAATGTGTTTGCATTATTTTTTCTAGTTATTTTAAATAATAGTATTTATATATTATTTATGTACAAAAACTAAATAAACACTAATAAATATCAAAATAAAAATGCAAAAAATGTGGAAAAAATGATTTTTATATTTTTTCATACTTAAATAAAAATATAGAAATGAAATCAAAAGGAAAAAATGGAAAATGATAAGTAAAAATCAAAATGGGTCAGGGGGGTACAAAAGCAAAAGCAAGGTGCAAATAAGAAAAATAGAACAAGCCCAACCCAAAGGACCTTCTTCAACCTCTGGCCAGAAAATTTGTCAAAAACGCGCGTTCTGTACACTGATTCAAACATCTGGATTCCTGGACTTTTAGCACAAACTTACAACATAAGAAATGTTAAGCATCAAGCCACGATTCTGGACATGTAAAGAACTCATCCTAACTCTCAGAAATGAGAGAGAATTTCTCCATCCCAAATCTTAACCTAACTTTTTATCAATGTTCAGACCTCAAATTCTCATAGCACAGGCAAAATAAATGGAAAGTAAAGACATGTATAGTTTCAGGGACATGAGCATGAAATTTTTCATTCACAAACTTAGAGCTAATAATGCCTACATTGAGAGATAGAGTTTCATGAATATACCTGTTCAGCTAGAATCGTGTCTGGCAATGGAGGAGCTTTTAGGGCAAGATGATGATTTGTACAGCTTGCTTGAAGTGTGAGGATGCTATTCCAATACTTGGTATGCTTTGAAACCTTCTATATCAAGCTGCAGAAGTCAACCTGCAAGAGGAAGAAATGAAAATGGCCAAACTGATTAGAGGAGTTACAGTCTACTTCTAATGCTTTGGATAGTTTGGGTTGATGGTAAGGAAAGTGTTTGAACTGGTTTTGGCCAAGATGCACGATGGAAATGAACTATGCCACTCAAACTGCAGGGATGCCCTGTTTTTGTGCAGTTCAATGGTGATTCTGTGAATGGAGAGGTATTGGAGGTGATAGGCTTGTGTTCTAGCTCATAATGGATGTTTAGAATATGTTTGACAAGTTTGCTTAAGCCTTGGTTTACAGGAATGATAGATGTGTTCTGTTATGCTAGCTTTCTTCACACTTAAGCAAGAGATGGCCACTTGAGTTTTTAGACAGGTAGAGGCCCCCCTAATGTGCTGCAAAACCTTAGCCTTGATCAGTGTAATTAGCTCATAAACTTGTGCCAAAGAGATTTGCACTGTACTTGCTTGGATTGCTAATTGACATAAAGTGCAACTTTTCTAAAATGGATATTATGCTTTATCTAAAAATGGCTTAGTTCAACATGTAATGCTTAAACACATAAAACAAGGCCTTGGCACAATGAGTTAGCATTGAATTATTGAGTGCAAATGGGATATAGGACCTGTAATCAAGGAAAGCAAGTTGAGTTCAAAATGGCACAAATGTATGAACATGTAACTTGGCCAAATCAAAAGTGAGTTTTTCCCAACTTGCCAAATTCGATTCTCCCTAACCATGAGGTTGTTTGATGAGTTTTTGGACATTTTGGAAAGCTTGGAATGTGTACTACAATCCATATTTGAAATGCAAATTGAAATTCCAAGTGGAAGTATGTGAAAAATGGTCTTGAAGTTAGGCAAAAATCATGCCTAAAATAGGTCAAATTTTCTCTAAGTTAAGAATGGTTTGGTACCCTTGTTCCAAAAATTGTAACTTGAGCTACAAGCTTCTTTTTGGAAAACTTTGTGAATCAAAGTTGTAGATTTTGCAATAGGCTACAACTTTCATTTTTTGACTTTTGCTTGAATCCAAATGAATCTTGGTGAGAAAGTGGGACAAAGTTAGGAAAAAATTAGGGTTTTTCATAACTTAGAAAAATTCGAAGTTATGAAAAATCTTCATTTCAAATCCTAATTTGCAATTCTTGATTTCTTGATGAACAAGTTTCATGATTTGGCATGTTTTTATGAAAAATGAATCTTGACACTTGATTTTGACCAAAAAGTCAAAGTTTGACTTTTCAGTATACAGTCAAAATTGATCAATTGACTGGGAAATTCAACTGTCAATCTTGTGTATTTGGGATCTTTTGAACTTGTTGAGCATGCCAAGACAATTCCATGGGGTCCTTGAGTCCATATGGGAGTTTGGTTTGCCATTGGCTAGGTCAAACAGTCAAAAATTGCCTTTGTGCAGTCAAAACCCTAGAAATGACCATTTTGCCCTTTTGGTGATCTGATCAAATTTCTTGTGGAGTTGTGATCCAAACTTGATCAAATGGTCCATGTGAGTTCATAGTGTTGATGTGGGTCAATTTTCATGAGATTTGACTGTCAATTGGCCACAATTGACTTTTTCCCCAATACAGCTGATTTCTAGGTCAACTGTCCAATTGACTGGGCAAAATTTGGAATCAAGACTTGAAACTTGGTATGGATAAACTTGGGAGTCCAACATGAAGCATGAAAGTCATCTTAGGCATTTTAGGTCAAAATATCTTTGTTCAAACACAAACCCTAATTTGGGTCAACAGTGCAAGGAGAAGTCTTGAGCAGAGGAAACCTTAACTGGTTCTTGAGCTCCAAGGGTTTTGTGATGAGAAAATGTTGAGGAAATGGGAGGGCAAATTTTGGGGTACAACAACTGCCTTAGGAGAGAGTTTGTCTGGTCAACTCTTGGGCAAGCTTGAGCAATGTGGGGACCTCACTTGACATTTGTTGAGTAAAGTGAGAGGGGAATTTTAGGGTACAACAAAAACCAACTCATTTTCTTTGCTCAGAGCCAAACCCATTAACCTTTGTCTTTCTTCTGTTCTTCATTTCCTTTCTCCATTGTTCACTTCCTTTCTTATAAACCTCTGTTTATTGTGTTCAATTTCTGTTTTCTGAAAAATATGCTCCACATGTTGTTGTACATTAAGAGTGTTTATTGTTTTGGTTTGATTTCTATTTTTATTTTTCGATGACTTATCTTTAACGCATTTGGAAAGTTTGTAGTTTTCTTCATGGGTGATGATGGTTGGAGCTCAAATGCAAACGACGATAGATGCTTTTTTCGATGATGGATTCTTTGTCGGTGTTCATCCGCGATGTTCAGTGGTGATTATTATGAAATAAGTTAGGTTTTGATCTTACGGGTTCATCAGAACCTGCAAGGTGGCCGAATGATGATCTTCAGATGGGTTGGAAATTTGAGGAGAAAAAGGGGGGGTTGTACCTACAAGACACTCCGAAGATCAAGTAAGTGAGAGAGCAAAAGAGAGATAAACAAAGTGTTAGGGTTTAAGCAATGAATAATGGATATTCGATACCTGGACCTCACATATAATGGTTTATATAGTGCCTATGCTACTAGGCCATTAGTTCATATTTTTGGGCCTAGATATGTGGGTCCACAAATAGATAACTATCAAGACTTGGTTAAACTGGGCAAGTGTGCCTGTAACTAGCCGTTAGTTCCGAGGAGGAGGTAGGTTACAGGCAGTAGTCTGGTCGATTTCTGGTTATCTGGCCGACTTGAGGTCGGGCAGACTGAGAGGCGTTCGTGAATTGTCGTAGGTTAGTGCTAGTCCTAAAGGACCAACGAGCGATGGTGCCCGACGGAGGGCGGGGCAGCCCAGTACATGGTCGCATGGGCCATGTTGAAGGAGGAGGTCAGGTTGGGCCTACTCTAGCGGTTAGGCCAGTCCAGAACAATAGCCCCCCTAGTCGTTGCTTCTAGACACAAGAGTGATGGCTTTAACCCCTGCTCGTGGAACATGATGCTTCTTACAGGGAACGTGAGTGCCTCCCGTTGCACCTTTCTCGTGGGAAGATGGTTAGTTGGTCGTTCGAGCTTCCAAAATTTAAGAGGTAGCATGTTTTGGGTGGTGCGCTGACACAGCATCACAATGATGGCCTAGGGGATAGGGTGCAATGATGACGATCCAACTATTCCCTAGGCATATGTCTCCCATGTGCAAGCAAGTTTAGCTAAATACGAGAGGAGTAGGGCATTCTATACTTTTCGTTCTTCTCTCGCATTGCTCGTTACTACTCGCCTGTCGATCGCCACTGTTTCTTGAAGATTAAATATCTGCCACCGCTCCTTTCAGATTCCTTTCTTCTTTAATTGGAAAGTGTTGTACCCCAAAATTTTCCCTCTCATATCTCTTCGAACATTGCAAGAAAAATCTCCAAGTGGCTCAAGGTTGCTCAAGAGTTGGTCAGACAAATCATCTCCTAAGGCAGTCAACCCCAAATTAGGGTTTTGTGTTGCATCAAGATTTTTGAGTCCAAATGACCTCAAGTGTTCCCCCAATGTCCTAATATGTCCTCAAGATCATCCATGTCAAATTTTAAGCCTTGCAGAGGAAGTTTGCTCAGTCAAATGCTCAAAGGGTCCAAAAATCGACTGTGCTAGGGCAAAAGTCAACTGTGACCTATAAACAGTCAAACTTCAAGATTTTTTGTCAACATTCTCATTTGGAATTATATTTCATCATTTGATCAAGTTTTGATCATGATTCATCAAGGATTGCTCAAAATTCATCAAGACTTAAAAGTTGCTAAATTAGGGTTTTGTAGGAAAAGTCAGCTCAACTTTGACCAAGCATAACTTTCTCATACTTTATGATAAATGACCCATCCAAAGCTCATTTTTAATAGTATGTAATTTCCTACAATCCATCTTCATACACCAAGATCAAAAAATGCACTCACAAGAAGTTACAAATTTGGACATTATAGGTCATTTTTGAAAGTCAACAAAAACACCTTTTTTGCCAAAGCTTATAACTTGAGAATGGAATATCAAAATGAGATGAGACCAACAGAGTTGGTTAGAAGACATCTCAGGCTTTCTAAAAAGTTGAAGAACACCTCCAAAAGTTCAAAATTGAAGATGTTATGCATTATTGAAGTTGGGAATTTTTGCAAAAGTACCAAAAGTCAACTATCCCCAAAACTTCAAATTTTGTCAAATGGGCCCATTCATTTCCACTTAATTTGAGCTTCCCCCATTGCACACGTGTTCTAGCTTCAGCCTTGAGATCATATTTATTTTTTATTATTTTATTTGATTTTTTATTGAATTATTTCATTTTTAATCAAATTAAATCAAATAAAAACCAAATATTGATTACTTGAGATCTTTTTGGCTATTTCAGGTTGAGATCATCATCATTAATCTCATCAAATTCGTATCACACTAAAACATGTGCAAAAGGATTGATTTTTGACAAATTTGGCAAGCTTTCAAAAGGAGATCAAATCAAATATGAGTGCATTGATTTAGAAAGATTCAAGCCATATTTGTAACCCTAATGCAATATACATTACATAAGGAAGGCAAAGGCACAAAAATAGAGGTTGGAGGCTGCAAGAACAAGCAAAACAAAACTTGAAAAAAGAGGCAAAAAGCTTGAATTCGAAATCATACTTAGAGGCAATCTCAGAAGCCAAGAAGCATCCCAATCGATTCCTGGGTGATCACACAACCTTCCTGGATCAAAAGCACGCGTCCTCAAGCCTTCAAAAGCTCTGTAAGTATCATGATGCCAAGCTCTGTTCTTGAAACCGTAAATCCTCATTCTTACATCATTTGAACAAATTCTTGGCATATTTATAATCCTTATAGCATTTCTAAACTTTTGGCAATATTCAATTTGGTTTATATGGATTGTAACCTCAGAATACCATGGCTACGGTTACGTTTTGATTTTTAGGGATTTTTGTTTCAGGTGAAATTGATTCCTATAATAGGCATGGTTGCACTCAGGAGAGGGAGATGAACCTAACCATGCCTTTGAAGGTCATTTTTATGGCCTGGAATTGATTTTTGGATCGAGCTGCGCTTTTAGCTGCGGATTCAAATCCGCAGGTAAATTTACAGTAGTGGAAGGACAGGGACGAGTGCGTATCAGCTTCCGATTGGCCAGTTCAAATTATTTTCGCGCGCTTTGTTTTTGTGATCCATAAGCGTTGATTCTTTTTATTATATATTATTCATATTTTATTAACAGATGAAGCCAAGTGGCCTAGTGGCAAAGCAAGCATTCCAAGCGCCTACAGGACCTGGGTTCGAATCCCAGGTCCTCCAGATTTCTCAATATATTTTTTCTTCAGGTAATCACATGCATAGTCCAAGCGTGCAACTCACCATATACCTCCACATATCAAAGTGTCAGATGGCCCAAGGCCAAATCTGGTGATCCAGGAGTGAGGGTCCATCATAGATCCAGTTAACACGCACACACCAAATCCAGGAAAGTCAACAAAAGGCCAGTGTTTAATGGGCCTTCAGCTTGCTATTCTGACCCCCAAAACAGGCCCATACCCCTCTCTCTATATATATTTTATTTATTTTGTTTTAATTATCTATTTTATTATTTTTTTTTAATTATTAACCAATAAAAAATTCTTTTTTCTATAAAATTAAAACCACAAAAATATTTTCTTCATAAAATCAAATTTTAATTTTTTATTAATAAATACTAATTTAATTAATTTAGGCTTTAATTAGAAATAACTTTAATATATTTTTGTAAATAATTAAAATTAACTAGACTTATTAGGTTTTTACTAACATTAATTAATTTTATTTTCTTTCTTTAAATACCAAAAATCCAAAAATAATTTGTTTTCATTAATTAATTAATTAATTTATTAATTTAATAATTAACTTAGGTGATTTCTTTCTTAATTCAAAAACAACAAAGAAAGATACTTTTTCTCAAAAAGGGTCAAAACCCTAAACTTTGCGCTCGATTTAATTTTCTCGCACGCGATTTATTTATTTTATCCAATAATGTACTTGCCTCCGGTTTGTAATAGCTTAATAGGACCTTTATTTATTTTTATCGCTTTATTTATTTTTAAAGGGTTTGTCTTTGGTGATGTAAATACCCGACGCCTTGTAATTTAAATTTCCGCAATTTATTTTCCGCAAAATATAACTGTTAGATGTTTGATAATAGGATGGCATGACAAGACTGAATGTTTTAACCTAAAATTAACTTAGATCACCCTTAACATGTACAAAGATAAAATTAACTGAAAACAACACACTCGCACATGCGCACTCTTAGGGTACACCCCACTTGGTTGCCTTCGTACGCGGTCATTGAATATAGGTCGCTTTAGAGGTTGCCCTCTTATCTAAAAGATCATAGTCGCCTCAAAACGGTTGCCTCGGATATTGTTGCCTCAAAACAAATTATCTAAGACATTAGGGTTACCGCTAAGGCATCCTAACATTGCTTTAGTGACCGCACGTCCCTCATTCAAATTGACCCTTAAAACTCCAATGACGATGCTACCTACTCATCAATAGTGGGATAGCATTATCTAAAGGAAGATAGCATAGAGCAATTCCTTTTTCGAGTAGGTAGATGGTTCTTAAGTACTTGCTATTTCAAAAAAACAAAAACAAAATCTTTTTCACACTTACACTTTTCGAACAAAGTTTTCAAAAACACTTCATACGCTCTTGAGGACAGAAGCAAGAGTTAAATCGAAGTTTTCAAACAAAAACTTTTTTCAAACCCACAAGCACAAAGAAAGCAATTTTGAAAACATTTGAGCAAGTACCTAAGAGCCCATGGATAACCACAGATAGAAAGGGTGCTAATACCTTCCCTTTCTATAATCTACCCCCCGAACCCGAGAAATATCTCGAAAAAGGAATTTTTCTGTGCTTTTTTCCTTTCCTTGTTGGATAAAATAAAAGTCGGTGGAGACTCTTGCTTACCGCGACATTTTACAAAAACAAACGCAAAACGTAGACCAGCATTCCAAAAACAGTCAGTTCTTTCCCACCATATCACAGAACTGGCGACTCTGCTGGGGACGCTTAATAAGTGGGGTGTACCTTAGGATTAGTTCATCATTGTGTTTTCAATTGCTTGCTTTGTATGCTTTATATTCGTGGGCTTGTATCGGAGTTACTATAGATCCTAACCCGGATCTGGGGGATACCTTTTAGGTAAGTAGCAATAAACTGTGAGGGAACTGTACGGCATAGACCGATACAGTTGAAGTAGTAGTTACATTGGTGTGGCACTTTAGTATGTACCGATATCCCTTATGGCGCAACGAGGATAATGTGGGTCTGCTAAGGGGTCATTAAGCACCAACTGACCTTAGAACCTATAATTGACCAACTCGGCCATAGAACAGTAGCAGTATGCTACACTCATTGAGACTAAACTCTCGCGATGATTCCGGCTGCAAGAAAAGGTTGCTAAACTGGAATTATGACCGATCGAGGGTAGTCAGTGATATTGAGATCCTCTAGAACCCGGTTACTATTTTTAGGACAGGTTTGAATCAACTGAACTGAAAGAGGGTAGTACCTAGACTCCTTGCCAGCCTGAAATCTAAGGGCTCTCTGTGTGACTTGTGTGCCTTTACCATGTTTGCTATTTGTGAATACTTGTGGTGTGTTACTATCATGACATAATGACATCATGGCATTGCATGCACATTGCATTGGACTAACCTATTTCAAAGACAGGAGGGATTCATCTTTGTTCTGTTTTGTAGGTCATGGCACCCATGCGAAGAAACACCATCCGGATTAACTTTGTCCAGGTTCCCACTCAGCTTAAGGAATTGGTTGCAAAGATTTCAGATACTACTTCCTTTATCAGAAGACATGGTCACCTCTTGGATTTGGTTACTTCCAAATTGGACGAGTAGATGATGAGTGTCTTAGTCCAGTTCTTTGATCCACTGTACCATTGCTTTACTTTTCCAGACTACCAGCTGGTCCCTACCTTGGAAGAGTTCTCTGATCTGCTTGGTATCTCCATTCTGGAGCAAACCCCGTTCACAGGTTGGGAGAAAGTCCTTAGGCCGGAAGAGATTGCTTCACCCCTCCATTTGACAAAGGCTGAGGTAATGGCTAATTGGGAGACTCGTAGTGGAGCAAAGGGATTTTTGGCTAAATTCTTGGTTGGTAAAGCTAATCAGTTCTGGGACAGTCTAGACTTCCAGGCATTTGAAGACATTCTGGCTCTTCTCATATATGGTTTGGTGTTGTTTCCTAACTCAGATTCTTTCGTCGACGTGAATGTGGTAAAGATCTTCATATCCGGTAATCCTGTACCCACTCTCTTGGGTGACATTCTTCATTAGCTTTATGCCCGTACTGCTCGGAAGCGAGTAACCTTGATGTGTTGTGCTCCATTGTTGGCGAGGTGGTTTATTTCTCACCTCCACAAATCAGTTCTGAAGAACAAAGAAGGCATGGGTTGGGATTATAGGGTTATGTCTCTCTCTCACAATGACATCATTTGGACTATTAAGGGTATGGACGAGGTGGCCATTATTGATCGCTGTGGGGAATACCCCAATGTTCCACTGATAGGAACCAATGGAGGGATCACTTATAATCCGTTTTTGGCCTTACGTCAGTTTGGGCGAGCTAGAAGGGAAGGACCTCATGAATTTCTAATGCATAGTATTGTCTTTGATTCCAATGGGATAGTGACGAGCAACACCGCAGATTCATAAGATCTTGGGATAGAGTACACAGGTCTGATCCGCACGAGCTGGGTGCAAAGAATTCTCTTCTGATGGAGCCATATCTCTGATGGGTTTGAATCCGTGCCCAAAAGCTGGGAATGCCGTATGAAGCCGTCTTGCCTATAATTGTTGAAGTTGCTGATGAAGAGGGGGTTCCTCCTACCATTCTTCACCCGTACATGCCTACTGACATAGGGGCATTGAAGAGATCCTGGATGCAACTGAGAGAAGAGCGGGATACTTACTGAGAAAAGTATCACGAGCAAGAGCAGAAGATCCAGAAGTTGACAAGACAGCTGGAGAATGAGCAGATCATCAATGACTATGTCAGCACCAAGGGGAAACGACCATGGGAGCGCTGATGTCTTTTGATTATTTCCAGTTTTGATCTATTTTTCAGTATTGTACCCCAAAATTTTCCCTCCCGTATTTCTCAAGAAATTTCCAGAAAAATCTCCAAGTGGCTCAAGATTGCTCAAGAGTTGGACAGTCAAGTCATCTCCTAAGGCAATCAACCTCAAATTAGGGTTTTGTGTTGCATCAAGTCCCTTACATCCAAATGACCTCAAGTGCTCCCCAATGTCCTAATATTCTCTCAAGGTCATCCATGTCAAATTTCAAGCCTTGCAGAGGAAGTTTGGTCAGTCAATTGTTCAAAGGGTCCAAAAATTGATTGTGTTAGGGCAAAAGTCAACTGTGACCTACGTACAGTCAAACCTCAAGATTTTTTGTCAACATTATCATTTAAAGGATAATTCATCATTTGATCAAGGGTTGATCGTGATTCATCAAGGATTGCTCAAGATTCATCAAGACTCAAAAGTTGCTAAATTAGGGTTTTGTAGGAAAAGTCAACTCAACTTTGACCAAGCATAACTTTCTCATACTTTATGAGAAATGACCCATCCAAAGCTCATTTTGAAGAGGATACAATTTTCTACAATCCATATTCATACCCCAAGATCAAGAAATGCACTCACAAAAAGTTACAAATTTGGACATTATAGGTCATTTTTGAAAGTCAACAAAAACACCTTTTTTTCCAAAGCTTATAACTTGAGCATGGAATATCAAAATGAAATGCAACAAAAAATTTTGGTTAGTGGACATCTCAAGGTTTCTAAAAAGTCCAATAACACTTCCAAAAGTTCAAAATTGAAGAAGTTATGCAGTGTTGAAGTTAGGCCTTTTTACAAAATTGCCAAAAGTCAACTATCCCCAAAACTTCAAATTTTGTCAAATGGGCCCACTTTTTTCCACTTGATTTGATCTTGTCATACTACACATGTGTCCTATCTTCAGTATTGTGTCCAATTATTAATTTTTCTATTTTATTTGATTTTTATTGAATTAATTCTTTTTAAATCAATTTAAATCCAAATAAAATCTAAATATTGATCACTTGGTATCTTTTTGATTGATACATGTCTTAATTATCATTATGGACATGGTCAAACTCGTATCAAGCCATATCATGCACAAAATATTGGTTTTTGGACAAATTTGGAAGCTTTTTCATGGAGGATCATATCAAATCCTAAATCATCAATGCATAAGGATTCAAAGCCCAAAACTTGACCTAATTCATTCCATATTGCTTATAAAAACCAAAGGCACGAGCATCAGAACCGAGAGGCTGCTAAATCCCAAGAACAAAACTTGAGAAAAACTTGAAAAAGCTTGAAACTGAAATCCTTTCTAGAGGCCGATTCAAAGCAAAAACTCAACGTAGACCCCTTGTTGGACATCCACTGAGTCTATAGCAATCAAAAGCAAGGCCATTCACCTCCTAAAACGCACTGTAAGTCTCCCTGAAAGCCGCCCTGCATTTGAAATCGCAACCTCTCATTCTTGCATTTTTTGACAAGTTATTTGCATAGTCATGATCCTTGTATGATTTCTAAACTTTCTGCAATATTTGATTGTGTTTTTATAGCCTGTAACGCCATACCCGAACCTAGGGTTTTGGAAGTTTGTTTTTGGGTGTTTTCTTTGCAGGGAAAATTGGAACAAATAATGGACATATGCACGTTCAGGAGGAAGAGACGAGCATGACTGTGGTCGTGGCTTGAGTTTTCATGGCCTAGAACGTTTTTTAGGATCGACCTAGGGATTTAGCTGCAGATAAAAATCCGTAGGTAAATAACCAGGGCTGGGCGAAGAAGATGACTACGTGCCCTCTCCCCATTCGCTGTTTCATATTTCGCGCGTTTTTGTTTTTAATTCCAGCATATTAATTGTTTTTTCTTTATAATAATTGTTATCTATCACATTAACAAATGATGCATAGTGGTGTAGTGGTAAGCGCGTTGGCCAGTGATCAGCAGGACCTGGGTTTGAATCCCAGGTCCCCCACATATTTGCTATTGTTTTTCTTCAGATATTTCAATGCATTTCAAAGATTATGGCCTATCATACAACCTCATTCAGATGCATGCCAGATGGCCCCAGGCCAGATCTGGTGGCCCAAAGGTGATATCCACCATACACCCAAGTCAACATGCGCGTGGAGAAACAGAAAAGTCAATCAGGCTGGCTTGTATTGGGCCACAAAAATTGCTGATCTCACATCCAAGTCAGGCCCACACCCCCTTTGGTTATTTCTATCTTTTTATCTTATTTACTTATTTGATTAATTATTTTTATTGTTTAATTAACCAATTAAGTTTTTCCTCATAAAATCAAAAAAATCACAAAAATATATTTTATTTATTAAAATTAAATTCAGCATTTTATTTTTGTAAATAACTTAATTCAATTAATTTAGTTTTAATTAGGTATAACTTTTAATATTTTTGTAATAATTAAAATTAATTTAGATTATTAGGTTTTTACTAACTTTAATCAAATTTATTTATTTCTTTAAATACTCAAAAATCCAAAAATATATTTTTTTAATTAATTAATTAATTTATTTAATTAATTTAATTTAATTTCTTTTAATTCAAAAATAACCAAAAAATGCTTTCTTTTAAAAAAAGGGTCAAAACCCTAAAAAATACGCCCGATTTAATTCCTCGCACGCGATCCATTTGATTCCAATATTGTAATTATTTTCCGGTATGTAATAGCTTTAATTAGGACCTTTGATTATTTTATCGCTTTATTTTATTTTCCGCATTTTAAATTAAAGGGTTGTTTTTGGCGATGTAAATACCCGACGCTTTGTAATAGTTTAGATTTAATTTCCGCAAATTTAATTTCCACAATCTATAAACTGTTAGATGTTTGGTAATAGGGAATGCATGACAAGATCAAATGTATGAACTTAAAATCAACATAGCTCACCCATGACATGTACAAAGATAAAATTAACCGAAATAACACACTCGCACATGCACACTCTTAGGGTACACCTCACTTGGTTGCCTTCGAAGGTGGTCATTGAGTATAGGAAGTTTTAGAGGTTGCCCTCTTGTCCAAAGATCATAGTTGCCTCGAAACGGTTGCCTCGGAAAAATGATCTAAGACATTAGGGTTACCGCTAAGGCGTCCTAACATTGCTTTATTGACCACACGTCCCTTAATCGAATTGACCCTTAAAACTCCAACGACGATGCTACCTACTCATTCATAGTGGGATAGCATTGTCCAAAGGGCATTAGCATAATTTAATTCCTTTTTCGAGTAGGTAGATGGCTCTTAAGTACTTGCTCCTTTCAAAACAAAATAAAACTTTTCGCACTTACACCTTTCAAACAAAAACTCCTTTCAAACCCACAAACACAAAGAAAAGCAAATTTTGAAAACAATTTGAGCAAGTACCTAAGAGCCCGTGGATAACCACTGATAGAGAGGGTGCTAACACCTTCCCTTTCTATAATCTACCCCCCGGACCCGAGAAACATCTCGAAAAAGGAATTTTTCTGTGCTTTTTTCCTTTCCTTGTTGGATAAAATAAAAGGCGGTGGCGACTCTTGCTTACCGCGACATTTTGCGAATACAAACGCAAAACACAAACCATCATTCCAAAAAAACAGTCAGTTCTCTCCCACTGTATCACATTCAGTATTTCCTTTTTGTAACGCCTTTGAAATTCTGGCTGCAGATACTCAATGTCACGTTCAATGTTATGACACCGTATCTGACTTACTATATGACAGTAAATACAAAAGCAATAAAGAACACAGTCAATTGTTTACCCAGTTCAGTGTGCAACAACACCTACTCTGGGGGCTACCAAGCCAGGGAGGAAATCCACTATAAGAGATTTTAATTCAGGAATAAACTAACCAGTTTATCTCATTCACTTAAGACCTACCCAATGCAATTCCAATCTAAGTACAACTTAAACCTGAGTTCCTACTCACTCCCCCTCAATCACAGCAGTGATACATAAACCAATTTGACTTAAGAATTGATGAAGACACACTTCAAAGACAAACACTTGATTAAGCTTCACAGCTTTTTAACCAAGCAACACAATCACTCTTGCTTCACAGCTTTGAGTGATGTACACAACTAACTTGACTCTGCTTCACAGCTTTAGTCAAGGAACATTCAAGCACTCTTGCTTCAAAGCTTAGAGTGCTACACAACCCTTACAATTTGAAACCTATTCCAAGGCACTTATCACAATGATAATTGCTTGGAGTACAATAAACAAATCTATACAGATTACAAATGATCTTCTGATCAATAAAAATCTTTTTGAAAATCAGCAGCTCTGTTGAATATATAGCAGCTGCAACTTCAGTTAGGGTTTCCAAAAACCTAGGGTTAATTCCGTTTTGACCTAAAGATCAGGTCACATGACTTTATTAACCAGGTTAGGGTTGAGCTAGGTTACCCCTCAGAAAACGCAGGATTCTGTTCAGAAAGGACTGAGTTATTTCCTGAAAAAACTCAGACTTATCCAATCCTGCAATCCTGTTAGTTCAGAACAGGATGTCATAACATCTGTTATGACATCTGAGAAAACCTGTCTACTGATTTAGCAAAATGTGATCATTTTGCAAAAATGCTCAGATACACACTTATAAACATCAGTATTTGAATTACAATATTTTTCTGCAAAGGTACCTAATGAGTTAGTACAAACTGAACTAGAATGTTATGACATCAGTCATGACATTCACACATACACTTGGGATTTACCAAAAATGCAAGCCAATACCTAAACACCTACAGCCTTAAAGGCATTTGTTGAACAATTGAATTTCAAGTTTATCTAATAAAAGTGTGTTCCATTTTTTGTTTACGAATTTGAATCTCTCGATGTCTTTGAAATCATATCATACGCACTTCATTCCATGCACCTCATAACAGGTACCCCTACAGGTTTTCTCATCTTCTTCGTTGTTTATTTCAGCATCATGTCTTCTGAACCATCAACTGAACAAGCGATCAAGGCTCTATAGGCTCAAAACGCCCAATTCCAAGAATTGTTCATGAATCTAGCTAAGGGTCAGCAAGATCTGAAGGCCCTTCCTTATCTTGAAAGAGAAGAATAAGAAGAAGAAGACTGTCTTATTTAACATGGGTCGCAGATTCGGAAATGATTTGCGAGAAGAGGTTGACTTGACCCCCTCATCTGGAGGGAAAGATAACCAAGAATAAAGGAGGGCTCCTAGCCCTGTGGTTTCAGACAACGAGACTGACTTCGACGAAGACCAGTATCCTCGGGCTGAGGATAGATACAGACAACTGGAAGACCAGTTGAGCGCGATGGAAGTTCAGAAAGTGCCCGGTCTGGACTTTGGTGATTTAGGACTGTCATCTAGGGTGGTGATCCCCCACAAATTCAAAGCACCAGCCTTTGCTAAGTACGACGGGGTTTCTTGCCCGAAACTGCACCTCTGTTCGTATGTTAGGAAGATTCATCCGTACACCGCTGACAAGAACCTTTGGATACACTTCTTTCAAGACATCCTCTCAGGGAATCAGCTTGAATGGTTTTACCAGCTGGAAGGAACTAGCATCCGTAATTGGGAAGATTTGGCCACTGCTTTCTACAAGCAGTACCAATACAATGTCGACCTCGCTCCTATGCGTACCCAACTCCAGGGTATGTCTATGGGAACGGGTGAAGGTTTCAAAGATTATGCTCAGAAGTGGAGGGATCTTGCCGGTAGAGTGCAACCACCCTTGGCTGATCGGGAGCTTGTGGATATGTTTCTGGGGACCTTGTCTGGTCCATATTTCAACCATCTAATTGGAAGTTCGTCATCCGGGTTCACAGAGCTGATTATGATCGGGGAAAGGATTGAGGTTGGTATCAAATCCGGTAAAATACAGAAGGGTGCTTCATCAAGCACTGAGAAGAAGCCTTTTAAGAAGGACTCGAATGTTGTTTATAACGCAAAGAGCCAGAATAGACCTGAACGCCGCCAAGCTGTTAATGCGGTTGTTATTTCAAGACCTACTGGTGCTCCTCAGTGCAACAATCAGCCAAGGACCGAGAAACCTCGAAGACAATTCACTCAGCTCAACATGACTTTATCTCAGATTATGCCACAGTTATTGAAGACCAGTCTAGTGACTCCGAGGGAGGACCCAAAGAGTCCCAACACAACATCACCGAAGTACAACCCTAATGCCCGCTGTGCTTTTCACTCTGATAGCCCGGGGCATGATACAGATGATTGTTGGGTTTTGAAGAATAAGGTACATGACCTGATTGATGCCAAGGAGATCGAGTTTGGAGCACCAGAAAAGCCTAAACATGATGCAGGGGTGAATGCTATCGGGGATGACGATGATGAAGAGTTTGATATTGACAACTGGATATACCCAACTGCCGATGGTGGATTAAGCAACTGGACAGCGAAGGATTCTATGCCAGTTTCTGTGATTACCCAGTAATAAGACTTTTTATTCTGTATCTGTAACAAACAATGTTTTAAACTTTATGGCCTGGTGTCTTACCCGGGGCACCGTGGCTTCATTTGTGAGGGCTTTATGTGTGTCATCTACATATATCATTAATAAAAGCATTGGACATTTTTTGCATTTCAAATCTTGCGCTCCTTGTTTTTCTTTTATTATATATTGCGAAATAGCTATTTTACACACACTCACATATACAGGTCTACATCCACTCTGGATCTCACTGGTAACGACTCTGCTACTGCCAGTCATGACTTCGAAATTCCGATCAACTTAGCTGAAGACGAAGGTGAAGATGATTGTGAAGTGCCTGGTGAACTTGCAAGAATGCTACTCCAAGAAGAGAGGGCTATACAGCCACATGAAGAGTCAGTGGAAATAGTGAATCTGGGTACAGAGGTAGACAAGAAAGAGGTCAAGATCGGTGCAAATCTGGAAGCTAGTGTGAAACAACGGTTGATTCAGATGCTGCGTGACTATGTTGAGATCTTTGCCTGGTCTTATGAAGATATGTCTGGGTTGGATACCAATATTGTGGTTCACCGCCTGCCTACCAAGGAGGACTATCCTCCAATAAAACAGAAGGTTCGCCGAATACGCCCAGATATGTCTGAGAAAATCAAGGCTGAGGTTATGAAACAATTTGATGCCGGTTTTCTAGCAGTTACTTCTTACCCACAGTGGGTGGCCAACGTGGTTCCAGTGCCGAAGAAGGATGGTAAGGTTCGAATGTGTGTTGACTACAGGGATTTGAACAGGGCGAGCCCCAAAGATGATTTCCCTCTGCCTCATATCGACGTTCTGGTTGACAACACCGCTCAACATAAGGTATTATCCTTCATGGATGGTTTCTCCGGTTATAATCAAATTAAAACGGCTCCTGAAGATATGGAGAAGACAACCTTCGTTACTCAATGGGGTACCTTTTGTTACAAGGTCATGCCTTTTGGATTGAAGAATGCTGGGGCAACGTATCAGCGTGCCATGGTTGCTTTATTCCATGATATGATCCATCATGAGATTGAGGTATACGTCGACACATGATTGCAAGGTCCCAGACCTAGGAAGAGCATCTGGACCACCTTCAGAAGTTATTTGACAGGTTGAAGTTATACAAGCTGAGGTTAAACCTGAACAAGTGCACCTTCGGGGTGAGATCTGGTAAGTTGCTGGGTTTCGTCGTAAGCGATAAAAGTATTCAAGTGGATCCTGCAAAGGTGAAGGCTATACAGGAAATGCCGGCTCCCATAACAGAAAAATAAGTCAGAGGCTTTCTGGGACGTCTGAACTACATTGCCTGATTCATCTCACACCCGACTGCTACTTGTGAGCCAATCTTCAAGTTGCTGAAGAAAGATCAAGTGGTAAGATGGAACGATGAATGTCAGGCCACCTTCGAAAGGATCAAAGAGTATCTCCAAGAGCCACCTATTCTGATGCATCCAGTTGAAGGGAGACCTTTGATCTTATACTTGACAGTACTCAACAACTTAATGGGGTGTGTGTTGGGTTAACATGACGAGTCTGGCCGAAAAGAGCATGCTATTTACTACCTTAGCAAAAAGTTTACCGACTGCGAGACCCGATAATCGTTGCTTGAGAAAACTTGCTACGCTTTGGCATGGGCTGCTCGCCGGCTAAGATAGTATATGTTGACTCACACTACTCTATTGATATCAAAGATGGATCCAATCAAGTATATCTTCGAAAAGCCTGCCTTGTCCGGAAGAATAGCAAGATGGAAGATGATCTTGACTGAGTATGACATCCAATACACAACCCAAAAGGCAATCAAAGGAAGTGTGTTGGCAGACCATTTGGCACATCAGGCAATAGATGACTACCAGTCTATGAACTTTGAATTTCCGGACGAGAATATCATGATAGTGACTGACTACGAGACACCTGGACCGGATGAAGGACCTGAGGAAGGATCCCGATGGTCTATGTACTTTGATGGAGCTTCAAACGCTTTAGGTAATGGCATTGGCACCATGATCATATCTCCTAAAGGCTCTCATACTCCGTTCACCGCCTGACTATGTTTCAACTGCACCAACAACATGGCGGAGTATGAAGCGTGCATCATGGGCCTTCGAGCAGCTAGCGACCTAAGGATTAAGTTTCTGAGTGTCTTCGGAGATTCCGCTCTCGTGATTAGTCAGATCAAAGGCGAGTGGGATGCGAAACACCCAAATCATATTCCTTACAAGGAGTATGTGTTGACATTGCTTCCGCATTTTGAAGAGATAACCTTTGAACACTTCCCAAGAAAGGAGAATCAGCTGGCGGACGCGCTGGCTACGATGTCTTCTATGTTCAAAGTCAATTGGGACAACGAAGCTCCCCGGATTATCATTAAAAGGTTGGACGAACCTGCACATTGCTGTGACATTGAGACTAAAGAGGTAGCAGATAAACCCTGGTTTCATGAGGTGAAGAGATACCTTGAGGCTCAGGAAAACCCCGAGGGTGCATCTGTTAATGACAAGAAGTTTCTGAGGAGGTTCGCGGCAAAGTTCTTCATCAGCAATGGCATCCTTTACAAGCGTAACCATGATTCAACCTTACTGTGATGTGTGGATAAGAACGAAGCAGAAAGGATCATGGCAGAATTACATGAAGGTACTTTCGGAACTCATTCCAGTGGACATACCATGGCAAAATAAATTCTTCGGGCAGGATATTATTGGTCCACAATGGAAGCCAACTGTTATCAGCATTCTCGGACCTGTCACAAGTGTTAAGTCTATGCTGATAAGGTGCACATACCTCCAGTTCCTATGAACAACTTGACAGCCCCGTGGCCTTTTGCAATGTGGGGCATTGATATGATCGGTGAGATCAGACCTACAGCATCTAACGGGCACCGTTTCATCCTCGTAGCAATTGATTACTTTACGAAGTGGGTCAAAGCAGCTTCCTTTGCTATTGTAACCAAGAACGAAGTGGCACGGTTCATTCGGCACAATCTGATTTGTCGATACGGTGTACCAGAGAGGATCATTACGGATAATGGTACCAATCTCAACAATAAGATGATCACCGAATTCTGCAAGCAGTTCAAGATACAGCATCACAACTCTTCTCCCTATCGGCCGAAGATGAATGGGGCTGTTGAAGCGGCTAATAAGAACATCAAGAAGATTGTGCAGAAGATAACAGTGACATACAAAGACTGGCATGAGATGTTACCATTTGCTCTTCATGGGTACCGTACCTCAGCGCGGACGTCAACAGGGGCAACACCCTATTCCTTGGTATATGGCATGGAAGCGGTCTTGCCCATTGAAGTTCAGATACCCCCTCTTCGGATCACGAAGGATGCAGGTTTGAGCGAAGATGACTGGATTCAGACCCGGCTTGATCAACTGAACTTAATCGACGAAAAGAGACTTACTGCTATTTGTCATGGTCAGACATATCAAAAACGGATGATCAAGGCATTTAACAAGAAAGTTAGACAACAAGAGTATCAAGTTGGGGACCTGGTTATCAAACGCATCATACAGCCACAAGGTGATCCCAGGGGAAAATGGACTCCTACTTACGAAGGGCCATTTGTGGTTAAGAACATTTTCTCAGGAGGAGCTATGATTCTAATCACCATGGATGGTGACGACCTTCCTCACCCCGTCAATGCAGACATAGTGAAAAAATACTACGCATGATCAAAGACTCGCTAGGTTGACTGGCCTAGGCAAAAATAAGGGCTTCCCGGCAAGTCGAAAACCTGAAAAGGCGGCTTGGGCAAAAAAGGGTATCCCGGTGGACTGAAAACCCGAAAGGGCGGTCCAGGCAAAAATTAGGGATCAAAGCGTAACACTATTTCTTATTGGATCATGTTGCAACTAGACTTCGGTATCGACTATCAAGCTCAGACGACACTAATCAATCTGATCTACCTTTAACCAAGTAGCAAAGTGATGAGATGCTCGAGGACATAAGGGAAATAGCAGAGTTGGAACCCAGTGGGATTATTCACATAGCTGTTTTGTTTATTTTTTCACAAATTGTATAAACTATATCTGTTCGGCGGCGTTCTCTTACTAGGACGTCAGCCTCTTGTACAAAGACGCCTATTTACAGGCCAAATTTCAAAATCAATACAGTTCATTTTCAAAGAAATTTCAAGCTATTTTTCCTTTATCTGTTTTGATTTGCAAAGAACATCCAATGTTCATTTTCGATAAATGCACTTGACATTAATTGCTGCTCATAAATATTTACATGCGAAACAAAAGACGATTACTGGTAATATCAGAAACAGGGGCAATAAAATTGTCCAAACTGTACAGATGCTTTATCCACCAGGTACAAAGGTAAATTCAGCTGAAGAATATGGTTGAGATGCATTCACTCCCCGCAGAGTAAGACAATAATGATAACTCTCCCCAACTGAGACTTGCAACTGTGAATGATTGAATCGGCAATATTCTCCCCCCAAGCAGAGTTTATCTACCATCAACACTGAAAAGGCTTAATATCCCTGGCAGTCTTAATATTCCCCAACGGAGTATAAGAATATTCCTCGGCAGAATACAAGATATCCCCAGTGGATTAAAAATTTTCCTAGCACAGTATGAAAAAGGCTTCCCCAGTGGAGTTAAAGAATCATCCCCAGTAGACTCTGGAAGTTTGTCCCCGGCAGAGTATAAAAATAAATATCCCCAGCCGAGCTCGAAGGAAGATTGTCCCCAGCAAAGCTCAAAGGATTATCCATATAAGAGTCTAAAAGGTTATCCCCAATGAAGTCGCAACTGAAAGATCATCCCCATGCGGAGTTCTTTCCTTTCACAAACAAGAAGTCAATCCCCAACATGATTCAGTATCACCAGCAACAGTAATTCATCCCCAACGGAATTTATCGGTGGAATCCTCAACAGAATATCTCTTCCCCACAGAGTAATCTCCTCATCAGCTTATTCCCCAACGGAGTTATCCTCCCCTGTAGGTTTATTCTCACAATCATCTTCATTCGCTTATTCCCCAACAGAAATGAAGAATTCAACTTATTCCCCAACTAAAAACATTACATTTTCATACATCATGACACATGCATATACGCATCATACAACACAATCTCATTTATTTTGAGAACATCATTGCTTGACATATATCATGCATTGCATACGACTGACCTTTACTTTTCAGGAAGGATGCAGTTAGGTTCTCAGTTATGCGAAGAACTGACCGGTTCTTAAATCTCAACTGAATTATCCTCGGTTGAATTTCAGATAAGGTTCTCAATCTCGAAAATTTTCCTCCGTCGAAGTGTGGACGAGTTCTACAATCTCAACAGAATTATACTCCGTTGAAGACCAGACAGTTCCTAGATCTTGATGAAGATGTTTCCCTCATTCGAAGACCTAACCGGTTCTTAAATCTCAACTGAATTATCCTCGGTTGAATTTCAGATAAGGTTCTCAATCTCGATAATTTTCCTCCATCGAAGTGTGGACGAGTTCTACAATCTTAACAGAATTATACTCCGTTGAAGACCAGACAATTCCTAGATCTTGATGAAGATGTTTCCCTCAGTCGAAGACCTGACTGGTTCTTAAATATCAACTGAATTATCCTCGGTTTAATTTCAGATAAGATTCTCAATCTCGACAATTTTCCTCCGTCAAAGTGTGGACGAGTTCTACAATCTCAACAAAATTATACTCCGTTGAAGACCAAACAGTTCCTAGATCTTGATGAAGATGTTTCCCTCAGTCGAAGACCTGACTGGTTACTGAATTATCCTCGGTTGAATTTCGGATAAGGTTCTCAATCTCGACAATTTTCCTCCGTCAAAGCGTGGACGAGTTCTACAATCTCAACAGAATTATACTCCGTTGAAGACCAGACAGTTCCTAGATCTTGATAAAGATGTTTCCCTCAGTCGAAGACCTGACCGGTTCTTAAATTTCAACTGAATTATCCTCGGTTGAATTTCAGATAAGGTTCTCAATCTCGACAATTTTCCTCCGTCAAAGTGTGGACGAGTTCTACAATCTCAACAAAATTATACTCCGTTGAAGACCAGACAGTTCCTAGATCTTGATGAAGATGTTTCCCTCAGTCAAAGACCTGACCGGTTCTTAAATCTCAACTGAATTATCCTCGGTTGAATTTCAGATAAGGTTCTCAATCTCGACAATTTTCATCCGTCGAAGTGTGGACGAGTTCTATAATCTCAACAGAATTATACTCCGTTGAAGACCAGTCAGTTCCTAGATCTTGATGAAGATGTTTCCCTTAGTCGAAGACCTGACCGGTTCTTAAATCTTAACTGAATTATCCTCGGTTGAATTTCAGATGAGGTTCTCAATCTCGACAATTTTCCTCTGTCGAAGTGTGGACGAGTTCTACAATCTCAACAGAATTATACTCCGTTGAAGACCAGACAGTCCTAGATCTTGATGAAGATGTTTCCCCCAGTTGAATTACGGGCAAGTTCTTAAAACTCAACAAAGATGTTCTCGCAGCTGAGGTACAGGAAAGTTCCTAAATCTCAATAAAAGTTAGACTTCCCCAGCGGAATCTTCTACAACAACAGGTATGCAAGTTCTCGCTAAGGAATCTCTTATGCGATCGACGCTCCTGCAGATGGCATCTGTAAGCCCATCCTCCCGCCAGCAATCTCCAAATGGCATCTGTAAGCCCATTCCCGACATCACAAGGCTGATACCACTTCATGCGAATGCAAATTTTTGGGCACTCTAGTGTTCAATCATCTTCCACCTTCGGATCACAAAAGGCACGAAAGCCAATCTACATCCTCAGGTTTAAGAAGATTGAACAGGGGCAGATGTTGTACCCCAAAATTTTCCCTCTCATATCTCTCCAAACATTGCAAGAAAAATCTCCAAGTGGCTAAAGGTTGCTCAAGAGTTGGTCAGACAAGTCATCTCCTAAGGCAGTCAACCCCAAATTAGGGTTTTGTGTTGCATCAAGATTTTTGAGTCCAAATGACCTCAAGTGTTCCCAAATGTCCTAATATGTCCTCAAGATCATCCATGTCAAATTTCAAGCCTTGCAGAGGAAGTTTGCTCAGTCAAATGCTCAAAGGGTCCAAAAATCGACTGTGCTAGGGCAAAAGTCAACTGTGACCTATAAACAGTCAAACTTCAAGATTTTTTGTCAACATTCTCATTTTGAAGGATATTTCATCATTTTATCAAGGGTTGATCATGATTCATCAAGGATTTCTCAAACTTCATCAGGACTCAAGAGTTGCTAAATTAGGGTTTTGTAGGAAAAGTTAACTCAACTTTGACCAAGCATATCTTTCTCATACTTTATGATAAATGACCCATCCAAAGCTCATTTTGAATAGAATGTAATTTCCAACAATCCATATTCATACCCCAAGATCAAAAAATGCACTCACAAGAAGTTACAAATTTGGACATTATAGGTCATTTTTGAAAGTCAACAAAACACATTTTTTGCCAAAGCTTATAACTTGAGAATGGAATATCAAAATGATATGAGACCAAAAGGGTTGGTTATAGGACATCTCAAGCTTTCTAAAAAGTCAAAGAACACCTCCAAAAGTTCAAAATTGAAGAAGTTATGCATTGTTGAAGTTGGGCATTTTTGCAAAAGTACCAAAAGTCAACTATCCCCAAAACTTCAAATTTTGTCAAATGGGCACATTCTTTTCCACTTAATTTGAGCTTCCCCCATTGAACACGTGTCCTAGCTTCAGCCTTGAGATCATATTTCTATTTTATTATTTTATTTGATTTTTTATTGAATTATTTCATTTTTAATCAAATTAAATCAAATAAAATCCAAATATTGATTACTTGAGATCTTTTTGGCTATTTCAGGTTGAGATCATCATCATTAATCTCATCAAATTTGTATCACACTAAACCATGTGCAAAAGGATTGATTTTTGACAAATTTGGCAAGCTTCCAAAAGGAGATCAAATCAAATATGAGTGCATTGATTTAGAAAGATTCAAGACATATTTGTTACCCTAATGCAATATACATTATATAAGGAAGGCAAAGGCACGAAAATAGAGGTTGGAGGCAGCAAGAACAAGCAAAACAAAACTTGAAAAAAGAGGCAAAAAGCTTGAATTCGAATTCATACTTAGAGGCAATCTCAGAAGCCAAGAAGCATCCCAATCGATTCATGGGTGATCACACAACCTTCCTGGATCAAAAGCACGCGTCTTCAAGCCTTCAAAAGCTCTGTAAGTATCACGATGCCAAGCTCTGTTCTTGAAACCGTAAATCCTCATTCTTGCATCATTTGAACAAATTCTTGGCATATTTATAATCCTTATAGCATTTCTAAACTTTTGGCAATATTCAATTTGGTTTATATGGACTGTAACTTCAAAATACCATGGCTAGGGTTACGTTTTGTTATTAGGGATTTTTGTTTCAAGTTAAATTGATTCCTATAATAGGTATGGTTGCACTCAGGAGAGGGAGACGAACCTAACCATGCCTTTGAAGGTCATTTTTATGGCCTGGAATTGATTTTTGGATCGAGCTACGCTTTTAGCTGCGGATTCAAATCTGCGGGTAAATTTACAGTAGTGGAAGGACAGGACGAGTGTGTGTCAGCTTCTGATTGGCCATTTCAAATGATTTTCGCGCGCTTTGTTTTTCTGATCCATAAGCGTTGATTCTTTTTATTATATATTATTCATATTTTATTAACAGATGAAGCCAAGTGGCCTAGTGGCAAAGCAAGCATTCCAAGCGCCTACAGGACCTGGGTTTGAATCCCAGGTCCTCGAGATTTATCAATATATTTTTTCTTCAGGTAATCACATGCATAGTCCAAGCGTGCAGCTCACCATATACCTCCACATATCAAAGTGTCAGATGGCCCAAGGCCAAATCTGGTGATCCAGGAGTGGGGGTCCATCATAGATCCAATCAACGCGTACACACCAAATCCAGAAAATTCAAGAAAAGGCCAGCGCTTAATGGGCCTTCAGCTTGCTATTCTGACCCCCAAAACAGGCCTATACCCTTCTCTCTCTATATTTTATTTATTTTGTTTTAGTTATCTATTTTATTATTTCTATTTAATTATTAACCAATAAAAAATTCTTTTTTCTATAAAATTAAAACCACAAAAATATTTTCTTCATAAAATCAAATTTTAATTTTTTATTAATAAACACTAATTTAATTAATTTAGGCTTTAATTAGAAATAACTTTAATATATTTTGTAAATAATTAAAATTAACTAGACTTATTAGGTTTTTACTAACATTAATTAATTTTATTTTCTTTCTTTAAATACCAAAAATCCAAAAATAAATTTTTTCATTAATTAATTAATTTATTTATTAATTTAATAATTAACTTAGGTGATTTCTTTCTTAATTCAAAAACAACAAAAAAATATACTTTTTCTCAAAAAGGGTCAAAACCCTAAACTTTGCGCTCGATTTAATTTTCCCGCACGCGATTTATTTATTTTATCCAATAATGTACTTGCCTCCGATTTGTAATAGCTTAATAGGACCTTTATTTATTTTTATCGCTTTATTTATTTTTAAAGGGTTTGTCTTTGGCGATGTAAATACCCGACGCCTTATAATTTAAATTTTCGTAATTTATTTTCCGCAAAATATAACTGTTAGATGTTTGATAATAAGATGGCATGACAAGACTGAATGTTTTAACCTAAAATTAACTTAGATCACCCTTAACATGTACAAAGATAAAATTAACTGAAAACAACACACTCGCACATGCGCACTCTTAGGGTACACCCCACTTGGTTGCCTTCGTACGCGGTCATTGAATATAGGTCACTTTAGAGGTCGCCCTCTTGTCTAAAAGATCATAGTCGCCTCGAAATGGTTGCCTCGGATATTGTTGCCTCAAAACAAATGATTTAAGACATTAGGGTTACCGCTAAGGCATCCTAATATTGCTTTAGTGACCGCACGTCCCTCATTCAAATTGACCCTTAAAACTCCAACGACGATGCTACCTACTCATCAATAGTGGGATAGCATTTTCTAAAGGAAGATAGCATAGAGCGATTCCTTTTTCGAGTAGGTAGATGGTTCTTAAGTACTTGCTCTTTCAAAAAAACAAAAACAAAATCTTTTTCACACTTACACTTTTCGAACAAAGTTTTCAAAAACACTTCATACGCTCTTGAGGACAGAAGCAAGAGTTAAATTGAAGTTTTCAAACAAAAACTTTTTTCAAACCCACAAACACAAAGAAAGCAATTTTGAAAACATTTGAGCAAGTACCTAAGAGCCCGTGAATAACCACGGATAGAAAGGGTGCTAATACCTTACCTTTCTATAATCTACCCCCTGAACCCGAGAAATATCTCGAAAAAGGAATTTTTCTATGCTTTTTTCCTTTCCTTGTTTGATAAAATAAAAGTCGGTGGCGACTCTTGCTTACCGCGACATTTTGCGAAAACAAACGCAAAACGCAAACCAGCATTCCAAAAACAGTCAGTTCTTTCCCACCGTATCACAGAAAGATTCCATATTTTCGTTGTTGTTTAACTGTTGTAGCCTATATTTTCACAATTTTCTTCTTAGAAATGCATGCAGTTAGGCTTAGGATCCAGTTTATTAGGGCGTTTTCGGGGAGTTTTGATGGTGACGGTGGTTCTGTAGTTTAGAATTGCCGGAGCCTCCATGGATTCTCTTGGGATTTTTGCAACGTGTCGTAGTTGATCCTTGAGGATTTAGGTCATTTTTGTTTACTAGAGTTTGTCTTGTTGGGAAAATTGTTCATTCATTCAGATGCCTTAGTGAAGGTTCTGGTCGGGGACATGGTCCTCGTTTATTAGCACCTTTTCACTTCATTACTGGTGGAAGGGTGGTTTTGTAATTGATGTCAAACTTACCTCTATCCTCTGCTTTTTAGGTACTATGACCTACAATGTTGGAGAAAATAAGGGTCTTCCTTGTTCGCTGCGAGCTTGCCTTCGCGAGATTCTTGCGATTTCTCTTTAAGACAAGGCTGCCAACCTCGAACTCTCATCATACATATGACTTTGGCGTCGTAGCGCATGGCTATTTTTTGTTTGGGAGAGGCCTCTCGTAGGGCCTCTCATGTTCGGATTTATTCGACCAGGTCTAGTTCTTTCGGTAGGGCGACGTCGCTCATCTCCTCGTTTGGGGGAGCTTCAGTTCGCCTGGAGGGTTCTTCGATCTCTACGGGAATAACGACCTACGTCTCGTAAGTTAGTTGAAATAGAGTCTCCCCGGTTGATGAGTGCGATGTTGTTAGGTATCCCTAGATTACATTGTGTAGCTCCTCGACCCGTCTTTTCTTAGTTTCGTCTAACCTTCATTTGAGGCCCCTGAGTATCACCCTGTTTGTGGACTCGGCCTGACAGTTCGAATGGGGATGTTCGACAGAGGAGAAGTGTTGGGTTGTGCCTAACTTGGCGAAGAATTCATGAAAGGTCTGATCTGTGAACTGGATCCCATTATCGGTGATTATTGCTTGTGGGATGTCGAACCGAGCAAGGATGTTTCTTTTGTAGAAGCGGAGGATGTTTTGGGAGGTAGTTTTGGCCAATGTCTTTATCCATTTGGTGAAGTAGTCAATGACTACTATCAAATATTTGTTTTGATTGGTCCCTACCACGAATGAACCGAGGAGGTCTAACCCTCACCAGACGAAGGGCCAGGGAGAAGAGAGGGACCTGAGCTCGTTTGGGGGAGCTAAGTGCATGTCCCCGTGACGATGGCATTTGTCTCATTTTTTCACGTGCTCTTTTGTGTCGTGCTGCATGGTGGGTAAGTAATACTCTTCTCATAGAGCTTTTCTGGCGAGGGATCTTTCGCCCAGATGCTGGTCGTTTATCCCTTCATGGATTTCGAGCAGGATGCGATTTGCATCGCTTCGATCAATGCATTTAAGGAGGGTAATGGAAAACCCTATCCTGTATAATTTGCCTTAGACTAGGACGTACGAGCAGGCTCTTTGTATGACCACGACTTCTTCGTTTGAGTCGGCAGGTAGCTTCCTTTTTCCGAGGTAGTCGTGCACGGGGGTCATCTAATAGTCGTTGTCCCCCATGGTGAATACTCCCAAAGTCGAGGGGGGTCTCTGGGTGCTCATTCAAGGAAGGATTTCCTGAATCACCAACTTGTTCCCCATTTTTCTCTTTGTGCTTGCTAGTTTGGACTGGATGTCTGCCCGGGCGTTATGTTCACGGGGAATATGATGTACGTCCACGAATTTGAATTTCTTTTTTCTTTCCTGGACCAGGGCCCAATATTCAACGAGGTGACCATTTTTCACCTGATATTCTCCCCGGACCTGGGATGCAATGAGTTGAGAGTCGATGAAGATTTTTACTTCCTCGGCTCCTAGGTCTTCGGCTAGGCGTAAACCTACCAGGAATGCCTCTTATTCGGCCTAGTTGTTCGAGGTCAGGAAGGATAATGCAAGGGAGACCTCGATTAGGGTTCCTTCTTTGTTTTCCAATATAATTCTCGTGCCGCTTCCCGTCGAACTAGAGGCGCCGTCGACGAAAATTATCCACCGACGTGCTCTGTCCGGGGGTGCAGGCGAGGTCATTTCAGCCACAAAGTTGGTCAATGCTTGAGCTTTGAGGGTTTTTCTTCCTTCGTATTGGATGTCGAACTCGGAGAGTTCTAATGACCATTTTAACACTTTTCCCACTATGTCAGGCATACCGAGCAGTTGCTTTATTGGTTGACCTGTTCGGATGACTATGGTATGCGCTAAGAAATAGTGGATGAGTCTCCTCTCTGTATTGATGAGGGCTAGGTACACCTTTTAAATTTGTTGATATCTTACTTTGGAGTCCTGCAGGGCCATGCTCGTAAAGTAGATAGGCCTTTTCCGTTCAGGGGTTTCTCTGATTAGCGTTGCACTTATTGCCTCGGAGGTGACGGCCAGATAGAGATAGAGGATTTCATCCTTCTCTGGTCGAGAAAGGACGGGTGTTTGTGATAGTTCTTGCTTCAAGTGGGTGAGAGCTTGCTCGCATTCGGCCGTCCATCCGAAGGCGGCTTCCTTGCGGAGGAGTTTCAAGAAGGGGAGTGCGTGCTGGGCGGATTTTACCCTGAATCGGGAGAGGAAGTGAGCATGTCGTTCAGGATTTGAATGGACTTTTTCGAAGTGGATATTGGAAACTCAGAAAATGCTCGGCTTTTTTCGGGGTTTGCCTTAATCCCTCATTTTGTGAGGTAGAATCCAAGGAATTTTCCTGCCCGTAGGCCAAAGGTGCATTTTTCTAAGTTAAATCGCATCTTGCATTTTCTAGCCTGCTCGAACACTTTCTTCAAGTGGAGGGTGTGGTTGATTTCTTTCGTCTATTTGACGACTATGTCTTCCATGTAGACTTCGAGCATGTCGACTATTTCGTTGCAAAAGACTTTGTTCATCATGTGTTGATACATAGCGCCCTCGATTTTCAGGCCAAAGGGCATTATGTTGTAGTAATAGTTACCCGACTAGGTCATGAAAGCGGTATATTTTTTATCCGCTTTCACCATTGGAATCTGGTTGTATCCAGAATATGCATCCATCAAAGATAATAATTTGAAACTGGCCGAGTTGTTGACCAGTTTGTCAATATTGGGGAAGGGATAAGCATCTTTCGGAAAGCTCGATTGAGTTCGGTATAATCAATGCACATGCGCCATTTTCCATTAGATTTCTTTAAAAGAACTACATTTGAGAGCCAGGTTATATACTGGGCTTCAAAAATAAAGTGTGCCTCTAGGAGGTCTTTTACAGCTAGTTCGATAACCTCCATTTTTCGGGGGATTGTTTTCTTCTGCACTAGGCGACCGCCTTGAGGGCAGGGTCTATAGTCAGGTGATGGAATACTATCTCTGGGTCCAATCCGGGCATCTCAATTGCACTCCAGGCGAACAGATCAGCATTCTCCCTCAAGCAAGCTTTAAGTTGCCTTTTCGCCAAGTCAGGGAGGTTAACTCCGATCTTTACTCCTCTGGTGGGATCATTCCCAAGGGGGATGACCTCGAAGTCTCCATTTGGGATGGGTTGTGCGGGATCCGAGATTTCCTCGCTGTTTGCAGATAGGGATGAACTTTTTACTTCAACCATGGGCTCTTTCCCTTTATTTCTCTGTTCTGCACGATCTTCCTTGGAGAAGCGGTTGTCGAGGTCGATGATGTCAACCCTTGGTAGTGGCTTGGCCTCCTCGAAGCTGGAGGGGAGTGTGGCGCAAGTGGTCGTTCAGGGTTGAGCATTGATGGAACTCAGGCCCCTGACCGAGGCTTTAAAATATCTTCTTCCCATCATGACGTCTCCATGGAGGGTGGAGACCAAACCCTATGCATTGTAGTACTTCATTTTGAGGTGCACAGTGGAGGGCATCGTGATCACTTCGGCCAGAGTGGGCCTCCTGAAGATATATTGATAGAGAGACGGGAAATCCACTACCAAAAATTATGTCTTGATGGCTCTGGCGGTTAACCCTCTCCTGAAGGTGACGATCAACTCGACATACCCTCGGGGTTTGGTACTAGCCCCGTTGAAGCCCTAGATATTTGAGCCCACGTATGGGGTCAGGTGGCTTTTGTTCAGCTGTAGGGTAGCGAACAGTTGGGTGTACATGATGTCCGCCGAGCTCCCTTGATCTACCAGTATGCACCGAGCATCAAAGTTTGCCATGCGAGCCCTCGCAAGCAGTGGGATGGTCGAGTTAGGGGCTCCACCTAGTAGTCCCTCCCTATAAAAGGGGATGGGGTAACAGCCTCCTCGGAACTTATCCAGCGTGGCATCCATGTCAGAGTTAGATTTGATAAGTTGCTCGAATCTTCTTTTTACGGATCCCACTGTATGCTAGTTGAATCCCCCGCCGGAGATGACCATCACAGTGGGGAATGACTCCCAAGGACTATGAGAGAAGAAGTATGATGAGCGTTCTCCATGTCTAAGAAGTAGAAATCTTCTGGTCGCAAGATACTCATGGAGACTGGAATAACACTGGTGTCGGGGGACTCCTTCCCCTCTTCAACGCTCTTGGTTTATGGAGCCTCCTCATGGGCACCCTCTTTCCTCTTTTACTGCTTGAGATTCCCGTCCCGGATTAGTATCTTGATCGCATCCTTGAGATGGATGCAACCGCCATTATTGTGACCATGGATTTTATGGAACCTGCAGTATTTGCTCTTGTCGGTTTCGGTCTTGGAAGGTGTCCGTCAGGGAAAGTGCACCCCAGCCTATTTGAACTCATAATTGGCGCATTCGGATATAATACGTTCCCTCGAAGTGGTCAGAGGGGTGTAGTCGTGAAACCGACCAGTGGGCCCCTTATAATCTTTGGAGTCTCGGGATTTATCCTCCCGCTTCTTTTCTCCCCCCGACGAGATGTCGAGGGCTCATCTCTTCTTGAGGACTTGGCACTTTATCGGTGCCTTGACTCCCTGGAATTGTTGGAGGCTTCTTTCTCCTCGTATTGAATGTACGCTTGAGTCTTGAGGAGGATGGAGTCGAGCGTGGCTGGTGATTCGACGCCCACTACTTTTGCAAAATTGCTACGAGGACGGAGCCCGCATTTAAGAAGTTATTTCTTCATGAAGTCGGTCATGGAGACCTATACTTCTTATTTATTGAATCACTTTGATATATGCTCGAAGAGACTCATCTCTTCTCTGGATAATCGCTTCAAGTGAAGCTTCTGATTTTGGATGTCGATGGAAGACAGTGAAGTGCCTCGAGAACATCCTTCCCAGTTGTTTCCAGGAGGTAATAGACTAGTCCGAGAGGCTTTTGTACCAAGACATGGCTCCTTTCCTCAGGGTAGTCGGGAACAGTATGCACTTGATGGCACCCTTGACCCTCAGGTAGTTGAGGAGGGAGTCGATAATCTCTATGTGTTTATCAGGATTAGTCATATCGTCATACGTTCCCAGTGGGGGTGGCTTTTCCAGGCCGACTAGGAGCTGGGTCTCTGTAATCTCTCTTGATAACAGGCCGTGGGGCTCGTCATCATCACTTCCCTCGAGGGATAAAGGCGGGGAGTGATAGTTCCTTCCCCGTCAGACATCGTTGTCTTGTCGGAGGGAAGGGCTCCTTCGGTGCTGTCTTTGTTTGGGAGAAGGTGGTCGGTCACAGTCAACTTGGAGGTCGCTCTTCTTCTTCTTGGAGGATAGAGAGCTTTCATCTTTCTTGGGAGGTGTGTGGTTGCATTTCTTGAAGAAAGAAACATCACACTTCTTCCTTCTTGGCGAACTACCACGTCTAGGTGGGGATATACTAGGGGAATCATGTCGTCGGTGTCTCTGAGGAGGAGACTTTGACTGCTTTTTCTCCCAGGCCCCTATCTTTTTGTTCTACTGCAAGATAAGGGCGTTAGTCTGGTTGAGAGCAACGAGCAATGCTGCAATGGCCGGGTCGACATTATGAGGAATGGGAATTGGTTGTGGAATCTACGGAAGTTCCTCAGTAGGATTCTTGGGATGCTGCTCGTCCAAGAATAGATGGTTGTCGCGTTGGGCGTCGACTGAATCTGGGAATGCAATCTGGTCGTCGCGGAAGCCAAGGTTATCCTCTAGGTGAGGATGTTCTTGACTTTCGTCGGTCTTATACGCTGGGGAAAATGAAGTCTTTCCAGATAGGTGGTGATCATCACGGTCGGCCATGATTGATGAATAAGGAGGATCTTTGGTCTTCAGATTTCGGGGAACAGAAAATGGGGAAGATAGTTCCCACAGATGGCGCCACTGATCTTACCGGTTGATCAGAACCTGTAAGATGGTCGGATGATGATCTTCAAACGGGTTGAAAATTCGAGGAAAAAAAGGGGGAGTTGTACCTGCATGACACTCCGACGATCAAGTAAGTGAGGTAGCAAAAGAGATACAAATAAAGTGTTAGGGTTTTAGTGATGAATAGTGGATATTCGATATCTGGTCCTCACATGTGTGAGGATTTATATAGCGCTCCAGGCGCTTGGCCATTGGTTCCTATTTTTGGGCCTAGATATTCAGATCCGCAAAAATAGGTAACTGTCAGGACTTGGTCAAATCGGGCAAGTGTGCCCGTAACTAGCCATTAATTCCGAGGAGGAGGTAGGTTACAAGAAGCGGTCTGGTCGGTTCCTGGTTCTCTGGCCGACTTGAGGTCAGACAGACTGAGAGGCGCTCGTCGATTGTCGTAAGTCAGTACTGATCCAGGAGGACAAACGATCGATGGTGCCCGACGGAGGGCGGGGGAGCCCGGAACGTGGTCGCACGGGTCGTGCCGAATGAGGAGGTCAGACTTGGCCCATTCTAGTGGTTGGGCCAATCTAGATCAGGTTTCAACCTTCCTTTTTTTCCCGGTGTTTGTTATTTGTTCGTTCATTATTTGTTTCTACGAATTGGAAGGGGAAATAAATAATTTGAGTTTTTTACTTTTTAGTTTAAGATGTTGAAGATGGTTATACTTTTTTGTTAAGTTGTGTGAATTTTGTTTGCGGGTTAGAAGAAGGATTGGATCTGTGGTTGTTCCACTTGAAAATAATGCAGTTGCTCAAGGCTTCAAATTTACCGATCAACGAGAGTAGGATGAATGGAAGAAGAGGACGCTTAAGGTTCACTAGGTTGGTTTAATTTTGCATATACCTTTGGATTAATGATGAATCTCAGGCTCTATAAAATACAATCACGAGTTGATGTTATTGATGAATCGTTGATTATTGATGATTTTAATTAGCTGACATAGAGAATACTTGGATTAAACTAGACGTTTCATAATCTAAAGGGAATATTTATCATGGGGAATACTTGTGCTTTAATACTCATCATCATCTTTTGCTGCATATATAACAATTGATTTATTTATTAGTAATTGATTAAGCAATGTACTTGAAGTATTCACAAATGTCATGGACCATGGTCTCTGTAATGAATACAATATTTCTCAAATTCTCCAGTTTAACTCTTGATATTAGCAAATGTCATGTTTCTCAAATTGAATTTTCTTCAAACTCTTTGGCATGTATGCAAATAATTTCGCCTTTGTTGTTGTCATAAAGTATTTCACATTATTTTTCTATATGGTGTTTTATTTATAGTTTTTATGATGTTATAATCATATTTGAAATACTGTGCTAATTATAATGTTTATCATGTTATAGTTACAACGGTCATATTTATCAATGTGGAAATTAATGTATGTACTACTAATGATTAATCATGTGATTTTTATGTGATGTTTCTTCTATTTCATTATGTAACATCTATTTTTTCTTACAATAAAGACAAGGTCCAATTACAAAACTATATTGAATATACCAAAATAATCTTCAATCCTGCATGTGAGGAAGCACAAATACTTAAAAAGAGGTGATCTACATTTTAATACTTTTGTACTTGTTGTGAATTCAATGCCAATAACAAAGTATAGAATAAGAGAGGAATAACGAACAAGGAAGAAGAAGAACACAAGAATTGGTTATAACTGCTATTCTTTACTTTCCCTTAGAAAACAAGATTACAAGTTTACAAGAATAACAAATAACCCTCTCACCCTAAATTAGGATTTGCTGTGTTGCAATGATGAGAGACTAGTATGCTATTTATAATAAAACCTAACATACTAACTAATGGGCTTTTTCCACAAGGCCCATTATACAAGCTAACTTAACAATCAAGCTAACTTAACAAATTAGGGTTTAAACACTAAAACCTAATTTAACAGGCATCCTTCGACAAATACATGCTTCGACTACAGCATGTACTTCGATCATGCTAGAGTTCGATCCAAAAATCCCACAAATCTCCACCTTGGACCTAACTCTACAGCATCAAGAGACACTAACTAGCTTTCTTCATGCAGCTTTATCAACTGCATACAGTGGAAAAACTTGCAACTTGGCAATGTTTTGGTGATCATATCAGCGGCATTGTGATCTGTCGAAACCTTCAGCACTTGGACTTCTCCACGCTCGATTACCCCTCTGACGAAATGCAGCCTCACATCTATGTGCTTGGTTCGCTCATGATAGGCTGAGTTCTTCGACAGGTGTATTGCACTTTGACTATCACATTTAACAGTGATACCTTGACCTTGAAGTTTCAGTTCCTTTGCAAAACCTTCAAGCCACAATGCTTCTTTCACAGCTTCAGTTAGGGCAATATATTCTGCTTCAGTAGTTGATAAGGCAACAACCTTCTGAAGAGTAGCTTTCCAACTAATTGCTGTACCAAACATAGTGAAAACATATCCAGAAATAGATTTTCTGGAATCCATACAACCTGCATAATCAGAGTCAACATAGCCTTCGACTGCTGCTTTACTATCTTCACCCAAGGCTCCACCATAAATTAAGACTCTGTTCAGAGATCCATTTATGTACCTTAGAATCCACTTTAACGCTTGCCAGTGAGCCTTTCCAGGATTCGCCATGTACCTGCTTACAAGACTTACTGCATATGCTATGTCGGGTCTAGTACAGACCATAGCATACATCAAAGAACCAACTATATTAGCATATGGGATGCTGTTCATATAGGTTCTTTCGACATCAGTACTGGGACATTGATCAATGCTCAGCTTGAATTGAGGGTTTGTTGGAGTCACAACAGGCTTTGAATTCGACATACCAAACTTGTCAAGAATCTTTCGTAGGTATGCCTCTTGAGATAAGCATAATTTCGACTGCTTTCTATCTCTTCGAATGTCAATTCCAAGAATCCTAGATGCAGCTCCCAGATCCTTCATGTCGAACTCCTTATTGAGTTCAGCCTTCACCCTCATTACATCTTCGACATTGTTGCTTGCTATCAGAATATCATCAACATAAAGCAACAAAATAACAAATGAATTTTCAGGTCGAAATCTGGAGTAAACACAGTGGTCGAACTGACTTCTAATGAAACCTATGTGTTCCATGAACTTGTCGAATCTCTTATTCCACTGTCGAGGAGATTGTTTAAGTCCATATAAAGATTTCTTCAGTTTGCACACATAATCTTCTTTCCCCTTTTCGACATACCCTTCAGGTTGCCTCATCAGGATCGTTTCATCTAAGTCACCATACAAGAACGCAGTCTTCACATTCATTTGTTCCAGTTCAAGGTCGAACTGAGCCACCATGGCAAGCAACATTCGAATGGATCTGTGCTTCACAACAGGGGAAAATACATCATTGAAGTCGACACCTTCTTTCTGAGTGAAACCCCTTGCGACTAATCTTGCCTTGTACCTCTTCGACATTACTCCTTCAATTCCTTCCTTAACTTTGAAAATCCACTTACAGCTGACTAACCTTGCCCCAACAGGTTTCTCGATTAGTTCCCAAGTGTGATTATCATGAAGAGATTTCATCTCATCATGCATGGCCTTTAGCCATTCAGTCTTCATTCGACTCCTTATAGCTTCCTTATAATCTCTAGGTTCTTCGTCTAGAACTTCACTTGCAGAGATTAAGGCATAAGCTACAAGATCTGCATATCCAAGTCTCTGAGGTGGTTTTATGACTCTTCTTTGCCTATCTCTCGACAATAGGTAGTCATCAACAGTTTCCTCAACATCATCAGAATCTTCTGTTTCTTCTTCGACTTCATCTGGGATACGCATTTCAGCATCAACATGCTCCACCTCAACAGGAATCTCTACCTGTTCCAGCTCTTCGTCAACATCATCAGTTTTCTTGAAAACCATTTCAGTTTCATTGAAAACTACATCTCGACTGGTGATACACCTCCTGTGACCTGGCTCTAGGCACCATAGCCTATAAGCTTTCACTCCTTCAGGGTATCCCATAAACATGCATTTCAGAGCTCTGGGTTCGACCTTGTCTTGCCTAATGTGAGCATAGGCTACACAGCCAAATACTCTTAGTTTGTCGAGATCTGGTGGATGTCCTGACCAAACTTCTTCAGGTGTCTTCATATCTAACGCTGTCGAAGGACATCTGTTTATCAGATATGCTGCTGTCGAAACAGCCTCAGCCCAAAACACCTTCATTAATCCCGCACTAGTCAACATGCATCTAACTCTCTCCAAAATAGTTCGATTAAACCTTTCAGCCAAACCATTTTGTTGTGGAGTACCTGCGGTAGTTCTGTGCCTTGCAATACCAGAGGCAACACAAAAACTTTCGAACGCCTCATTGCAAAACTCAAGGCCATTGTCGGTTCTCAACCTCTTTACCTTTCTGCCAGTTTGATTTTCGACAAGAGTCTTCCAACTTTTTAAATTCTCAAAAGTTTCATCCTTAGTCTTCTGGATGAATACCCATAACTTTCTGGAATAGTCATCTACTATGGATAGAAAATACTTTGCTCCTGAATGTGATGGACACCTTGCAGGCCCCCAAAGATCAGCATGGATGTAATCAAGGGATCCATGTGTTCTTTGTTTGCCTTTGTTGAACTTCATTCTACAGGACTTTCCAAGTACACAGGGTTCACAAAACTTCAGCTTTTCGACTTTATCTCCACCAAGCAGATTTTGTTTCCCTAATTCGACCAGACCCCTTTCACTGACATGGCCCAATCTCATGTGCCAAATTTCTGTTTTCGACAAAGGTTTCGTGGATGCAACATTTGTCGAACCATTTACAACTTCAGCCTCAAGGGTATACAAGCCTTGTTTCTTCACGCCTCTCAAGACTTCCTTCGACCCTTTCATGACTCTCAGGATACTTTTCTCTCCTTGAAACACATATCCTTTCTTGTCGAATTCACCAAGAGAAATCAAATTTCTCTTCAAATCAGGTACATACCTGACTTCAGTCAACAATCTTATTGACTCATCATGGAGCTTGAATCTCACAGATCCAACGCCTGCAATCTTGCAAGCTTTGTTGTTTCCCAGCAATACAGATCCACCATCTTGATCACATAATTCCTCGAACAAGTCTTTGTTTGGAGTCATGTGCCAAGTGCATCCAGAATCCATAATCCATTCCTTCGACGAGTTTTTGCTTGAAACCACAAGAACATCAGATGATTCGAAATCATCTTGGACAATAGCTGCGTTGCCATTATCCTTACCTCCATGATCTTTCAGGCGTTCAGGGCACACCTTTCTTGTGTGACCTACTTTCTTACAGTGATAGCATCTAATACCAGATGCATCACCACTATAAGACTTCGACTGATTTTTCTTTTCTTTCCTCTTGTCGAATTTTCCTTTAACAGCCAAACCTTCACCAACCGTCGAAGGTTTATGCTCCTTACGTTCGTTCAAGTCCTTAGAGTACAAGGCTGATTGAACTTCTTCAAAGGTCAGGGACTCTCTTCCATACAAGAGGGTTTCTTTGAAGTGAGCATGTGATCTGGGCAAAGCGCACAACAATAACAACGCTTGATCTTCATCATCAATCTTTACATCAATATTTTCAAGATCAAGAATCAGCTTGTTGAACATATCCAACTGCTCAGCCAACACTTTGTCTTCAATCATCTTGAATGAGTATAAAGCTTGCTTCAGGTAGAGTCGATTTACCAGAGATTTGGTCATATACAAACTTTCAAGTTTCACCCATAACCCTGATGCCGTCGTCTCCTTTGATACCTGTCGAAGAACCTTGTCACCAAGGCTCAACAGAATTGCGCTGTGTGCTTTCTCGATCATGGTCGTCTTCTCTCTTTCTGTTAGCGCAGCGTCCATCGCCGTCGCTCCCTTCAACGCTTCCAAACAACCCTGCTGAACTAGTAGGGCTTTCATCTTCAAGCGCCATAGACCGAAATCATTCACTCCGGTGAACTTTTCAATCTCATACTTTGTTGAAGGCATCTTCTCCACACTCACCGCACCAATTTGTTGTGAATTCAATGCCAATAACAAAGTATAGAATAAGAGAGGAATAACGAACAAGGAAGAAGAAGAACACAAGAATTGGTTATAACTGCTATTCTTTACTTTCCCTTAGAAAACAAGATTACAAGTTTACAAGAATAACAAATAACCCTCTCACCCTAAATTAGGATTTGCTGTGTTGCAATGATGAGAGACTAGTATGCTATTTATAATAAAACCTAACATACTAACTAATGGGCTTTTTCCACAAGGCCCATTATACAAGCTAACTTAACAATCAAGCTAACTTAACAAATTAGGGTTTAAACACTAAAACCTAATTTAACAGGCATCCTTCGACAAATACATGCTTCGACTACAGCATGTACTTCGATCATGCTAGAGTTCGATCCAAAAATCCCACAGTACTAAATATTTTGATATTTCATTTTACTTATGAACTCAGTTGGCCGAAACAAGTAACGAGATCAACATCTCTTAGGACTTTCTCCACTTGACAGCAAGACAACTATAAGAGGCTTTAAGAGGTGTGAAGAAGTAACATCTTTTATGGTTTATGGTTTATTGATGCTAGCCATTTATTTCTAGAATTTATTTTGTCTATGTTCTAAATATTTTCTATTTTGTTTTTGAGGAATGTTCATATGTTGTGAACGAAACTATAACTCATATTGTTGACAACGAGAATTAGTGGTATAATGTGTGTGTTTGTAATAAGGTTGTATATCTTTTTTTTTTGTGTGAAAAATGCAATACGCATGTGAGGAAGGTGGTTCTAAGATAACAAATAAAAGTTTGAATGATATATCAAACTGATTCAGCAACCTTTATTATCTTACGAAAATGAAATATTATTGGGGTTCGGATTGTGGATTTGTAATGCATATACGATAATGAATTTTCTAACCAATTTTTATTTTTCAGAAAATTGTCTATTGACACATAAGAGAACATTCAAGACTAAGCTTTCATAGGTTGTTGTTGCTGTAACATTAATCTGTCTATTATTTAAAAATATTTTGTATGTTTGAATATTTAGATAGGAAACTTATGTCTAACACAAAATTTCAATATGAAATATTCTTTAGAAATAAAGAGATTCACTGAGACATTATCATATTAATGTTGTAATTGAGATATACAAAAACAGTTTTCCTTTAACTTCATTTTAAGAGAGCTACAATTATAGTTACAATTGATAACACTAAAATATTATTAGCTTTTTTTATATGACTTCTCTTTTGAGCTATTGTTGAACTTTGCTATGAAGTTTATTTGGCGATCAAGAGTCTTATCAAGGTTTTATAAGAGTGAAGTTCATAATACTAATGATTTGTTGTTTATTTATTAGATTATGGACTTCGAATTTATGAGTTTTGGATATGGTTTGAGATATCACAGTAATTTTGACATATTTTAAAGAGTAAAAATGTAAATTTTATTTATTCATCGGTCATAATCAGTTGTTGGTTGTATATCCTATCTTGTTTTTTTATCTCTATTACATCATTGAATATATGAACCATATAGTTATTATAATGAAAACTTGAAATTATTAAACTGTATAAAAGGAAATGTATTTTCTATATTGGTTTATTTTGATGGTAATGCATCAATTATTCAGTTTTTAGGAACCATGAAAGTTTTAGTCACCAAATACTCATCCAACTGTTGGAAATATTGAGTTCACTATCATCAATGCATGTTGATTTGTATCGAGTATGTGCCATGTTTTGTGAATCTTCCATGTCATTCATGAGTGTCCACGATGTTTTTATTTTCTCCTTATCCCTCTAATTGAAAGTTGTAATTATAATATTCCACTATCATTTGCTCTTAACCAAGACTCTTCACAAATATTTATTTTCCATTCATCCACCACATAACTTTTCATATATTTTTTTAATTTTATATAATTTACTTATTAATAATAATAATAATAATAATAATAATATTAATAATAATAATATTAATAATAATAATAATAATAATAATAATAATAATATAACTTCTAAATAGTTTTCCATATTCTCTTTTAATTTTATATAATAAAAATGAATTAAAGATTATAATAGAGAATATAAAAACCTCCTCCCTTCTATAATTCATACTAATAATAATTAAATTTTTAAATATATTTTCATATACTTTTTTACTTTTATAAAATAAAAGTAAAGAGGATGTTTTGTATCTTCCAGCAATCTCTATCACTCCAACTTTCAACGTCACTAGTGCAGAAATGATTTTTTACATCGGGTGAAATTGACTTTTTACATCGGTTTTGGGACCGATGTAAAAAGTCCCTTTTTTACATCGGTTATAATATCAGAACCGATGTAATAACCTGTTATTATGCACATTTTTTAAAAAATTGATCCAGTTTTTTACATCGGTTGGAAGTAATATCCGATGTAAAAAGTCCATTTTTTACATCGGTTATAATATATGAACCGATGTAAGAAACAGTTATTATGCACATTTTTTTTAAAAATTGATCCAGTTTTTTACATCGGTTGGAAGTAATACCCGATGTAAAAAGTCCCCAGTGACGCAACTTTTTACATCGGTTATTATCCCCAACCGATGTAAAAAGTCCCTTTTTGAAAGTTTTTACATCAGTTTTTACTAATAACCGATGTAAAATGTATGAAATTTTTTTGGAATAGATTATTTATTTTCTGGATGTTTCCCTGTACAAATATAATTTGTACCCATTTTTTCATATTTTTCCAATATCACACAGACTATATTTATGTCGCTATATAGATTTCATAGCTTTCCAACATCACATATATCACATCTATGTCGATGTTTTCATATTTTTTACAACAAACTTACAAATTGAACAATTGTATTGCAAACTTGTATTGTATTACAACAAACGAACTTACAATTACAAATTCTTCACAAAATATACAACAATATTCAACTATTTATAAGTCTTTTTTCAAAACTTACAATTACATATTATTCATGTAACTCAAAGAAACATTTTGCCCAACGAAATCGCAAATCATCTTGTGTTAATTCTGTTGGGTCATCAAATACCTATAATACATAAATATAACAATATAGAGTTAATTTTTAAAAATTCATATTAAGTCGAAAAATAAAAAGTAAATAACAAAGTAAAGTTATTTTTAGTACCTGCATCCAATTCTCGGTTATATTAGCAGAGATAATATCCAACATATTTTTCATCACATAGTATCCACAATCATTAGAGTTATGTTGTTGCCTTGTCTACAATTGAATGACATAATTAGTGAATACTTATCATAAATTTAACTATATAATTACAATTTACATGACACTTACATTGGGATGAAGCCATGTAGCCTTTTTTCTATTTCCATTTGCCATTTGATGAATCCCAAAAGAACTAATACAGAAAGATAAACATCACATAGCTAAATTTACTCGCCGATGAAAAATGACATAACTATTAGTTGTCAATGAAAGTCACATGAAAGATAAACTTACTTTGTAATAATTTTCTTCATGTGATGGTCAATTTCTCGATGAAGTGAACAAAATACGACAACTAAATTGTCTCTTGGACACATGACTATTAATTGCCAATGTCTCTTGTACGTGTGTGTGGAAACAGAAAAGTCACATAAAATATATATGTTATCAAAATTAAATAATATAAAACACAATTATATATAAATACTTACCCATGAATTAATGGTAGTAAGTGGCACACTCTGTTTTCATCACGTAACTTTTGTAGTACGTAATTTTTAACATCTTCTTGAGATTTCGCTACACTATCATTATAAATACACCTAGCAGGGTCCATAAATCCATATAATTCTGAAATGGAATTCTTAAGACAAACACGATGAATATACCTGAATAATTTTAAATAAACATTACAATCAAAGTGATGAGAGATATGACATATTAATATAAATTGACTTTAATAAAATAATAAAATGTACTTACGTGCACCAAATTTGCAGAATAGACACGTCAAGCCAATGACCTAAACCCACCAATAACTCTCTGATACATTTAGCTGAAACATAGAAATTAGAGACACTCGCACAATGACTTAATTGTATTGCCAAATGGTTATCATCCATTTTCAAAACCATGAGTAACAATCTCTGAACATCATCAACTTCTACGTATTTTGTGCTCTCTTTTGTACTTCCCTTTGCAGCTGAACAACTTCCTTTTCCGCTTCCATCGATAATTTCCAATTTTTCAATGCATTTAGTATCACATGTGCTTTGTGATAAACCCATGGACTTAAGTGTCTCCATTAATGATTGTTGAAATATCTTACGTTCTTCAACCAACTTTTCTTCAAGTTCAGCTCTAAGTTTTGTTTCCAATATTACAAGTTGTTCATTTACGTCGATATGTTGACGTGATCTTCCAAAGTAAGTGCTTTGTTTATGGTGTTTTCCAACACCACGAACACGACCTCCATGCTCAGATGTTCCAATGGCTAATGATAAGATATCGTTACGTCCATTCGGAACAATTGCACCTTTTTCAGCTTCTTGAACTAGAGAATCCTACAAAATGCAAAAACATCAATTAATCAATCACAAATATAATGATACTTGAATATTTTTTCGTTGTTTACTTACAATTTTTTCAGCAACCTCTTGTGTAGATTTTGATGTGTATTCTCCTCCTTTCTTTTGTCGTGCTCTCTTCCATAACTCATGGTGTGATGGTGGAGATGGACTATCATTATCATCTAATGTGGAATTATCTCTCGATGATGACTTTTCTTTCATAATTTTCTCCTCAAGTAAGCGATACCCTCCACGAGACAATACGTGTGGGTATACATTCTTGGCCACATTATCCTTACCCTTCTGACTTTTTTCCTATTATAAACTCAAACAAGTAATTAATCACTAAATATAATAAAAATGTTATGCACACAAAAAAATATAACTCCTACTAACCTTAAATTCAGGGGTATCTCGAATCTTGAGAAACTCTTTCCATGCGTATTCTGTAATAAAGTTATACTTGACATATGGAGGAGGATCATTTTCTATGGGATGATGAATATATCTATCTGTGAGTTGTGTCTTAAAACCTCTCCATCGCTCTCCCGCATATTTAACCCATTCTTTCTTCAACCTATCTGATCTAACCTGATCAGACTTAGACTGTCACGGTTGGCTCCGAGCTGAAGTTTTGAGCGAGGTGGGGGGGTATCTGCAAGGTACTCTGATGTTGAAGTAAGTAAGAGCACGAGCAGGCGAGAGTATGAGTATGGGTAAAAGAATGAATACCTGACCCTCTGGGAATAAAGGGTATTTATAGCCCCCAGCGCTGGGCCAAGGTTCCTTCATTGGGCCGGGCAGGTTTGGCCCAATGGAGGAACTGCCAGGTTCTACGTGTGTAGTGGGGACCCGCACGTGGTCCCCTTCTTGGATATTCTGCGTGAAGTACGGACGGACGAGGACGCGGTCTTTTCGGGATCCAGGTGATGGCTTAGTGGACAGAGTCTGCCCTAGGAGGAGTGCTCGAGCTGAGGTCGAGCAGGATAGCATGAAGTCGAGGATGTCGCACTGGCATAGAGCGTCGGGCACGGCTGCGGCCCTTGGTCGGCGTGATTCCTTGCAAGACCGTTTGGATTGGGCCTTCACCATTGCTTTTGGGCCAGCCCGGCCCAGTCCAGAACAGGAGCCCCCCAAGTCGTGGTTCCTGTAGTAGGAGCCATGACTTGATCTTAGGTCGCCTGTGTCACGGGGTCCCGTTCCCGGCTAAAAGATGTAGTTCCCGCGGCTTGCTCGAGGAGCTCCCCCGTGTCGGGCCCATGAGATAATTTCGCTCGAGGAGCGCTCGGGGACTCTCGACAGGCTGCGTTCGTTGAGCATGTGAGGCATCTCTTGGGAACCGTGCCGCCACCCTACTGACGATAGGGTCATCATTGTCTAGGGGAGCTACACGTCGAGGAGGGAAGTTCTGTGGTTCCCCGGGGTGACGTTTGGTATTCCACGTCATCACTATAAATAGGGCCTTTTGGGCCCCAGAACGTGTTTTCCCTCTTCGCGCTTCTCCTCTTCCCTCTGTTTCTGCTGTTGCTGTTCTTCCCAGATACTCATAGGACCGCCGCGATCTTCGTCGCTGATTTCCTTTCTTCGTCGTCACATTTCCTTCTTGATTCCAAGTAAGTGTCTTATCTCCTTTGTTTTTCCTCTGTGATGCAAGATTTTTCATTGTTTTTTAGACGTTTAGAGGTTGTACGCCTGGGATTAGCCCGGTAGATTTATATTTAGCTCGACAAATCCAAGCTGATGCCCGGTGAACGCATGTTTGCGCCCGGCCAATGCATAGTTTAGGTATTTAACTAGCAGTGCTGCCCGGGATCTTTATGATTCGGGGCGCCTAATTCTTGGTGGTGCCCGGTGAACTCATGGCTCTAGCTTTGAGACGCATGATATCGCTCGCCACGTTCATAGTCTAGGTCGACATATTTGTGAGTGGTCGAGACGTTGGCCCGCTTAGGCGATCTGTAGGGAGACTTATCGTGGTATCTGGGAGTCGGGGAGGTGACTCCTCTGTTTGTTTCGAGACACCAACTTTTTTAGTCGCGCGTGGAGTGGTATGGCTTGTCGCGCTCTTCATGTCGTCTGCTATGGCGAGCGTACGGATTTTCTCCCCAATTGACCGGTTTCCTGTGCTTTGTAGGTAACCATGGCCGACGAACCATGTTCCTCTGGGCGCGCTGAGGTGGAAGACCAAAGTGCCGAGAAAAATGTAAATTTGGTTGATACCATTGAGGACCCTTTGCTGGCATGGGTGGGCGCCGAGCCCAGGGGAATAGCTTCGGCCTACAGTCGACGTAGTCGAAGTGCATACACCATTCTCGAGAAGGGCAGTAGTCAGCCCGGTTTCCAGAAGAACTTCGTCGTCTCGCGACCAATTTTCACCGCGCGGATCTGCTCGGAGTTCCCCGAGTATGGATTCCCCATGTATGAAATTACCTTCAAGGACCTTGGATTACAGCTGCCATTCAGCGATTTTCAGGTCAGGGTCTTCACCCATATGGAGCTGGCCCCGTCGCAGCTTCACCCAAATTTGCTCGCTTTCATCCGGGCGTTCGAGCTAACTTGTTGGTTTCTGAGGATTGGGGAGACCATACCCCTTTTCTTCAGAGTCTTCCACTTACAGCGCCAATCTCGGGGAGGCAGGCATAGCTGGGTTTCCTTGAAGCAGTCGAAGAGACTGTTCAGAATGTACATGGATTCCGTGTGGGGCTTCAAGGACAAGTGGTATATTGTGAGGCCGGTTACTACAGCAGGTTTAGAGTCTGTATATGAGGGGGAGACAGTCGTGACCGACGACCACGGGGAAGCCCTTCTGGACGACGAGGGACATCCGGTGTTAGGGCGCGTGGCCAAATTTCCCTTGCATTGGACCTCGAGGCACTACGAGCATGGCACCGGGTACTACCATACGTCCGCGGGCGAGATGAGCCCCGAAGACGAGAAGGCTTATGGTACTCTCTGTCGGTATGTCGACAGTTTCTTCCCCGCCAGATGGGCCACGAGGGAGGGGGAGGATATTCTTGACGAGGAAGGTTATCCGACCTTCGAGGCCCGACCGATTGACACGAAGGCACTTGTGGAGTGCTAGTCCTTCGGGCAGGCTGCGAATCTGCTAGGTCGTTATTGTTTTGTCTTGTTTGAATTTCTTTACTTGTTATTTGTTCGCTTATTTGCTTGTCACTTGTAGGTGTTTAGGTATTGGCTTGCATTTTTGGTAAATCCCAAGTGTATGTGTGAATGTCATGACTTATGTCATAACATTCTAGTTCAGTTTGTACTGACTCATTAGGTACCTTTGCAGAAAAATATTGTAATTCAAGTACTGATGTTTATAAGTGTGTATCTGAGCATTTTTGCAAAATGATCACATTTTGCTAAATCAGTAGACAGGTTTTCTCAGATGTCATAACAGATGTTATGACATCCTGTTCTGAACTAACAGGTTTGCAGGTTGGATAAGTCTGAGTTTTTTCAGGAAAATAACTCAGTCTTTCCTGAACAGAATCCTGCGTTTTCTGAGGGGTAACCTAGCTCAACCCTAACCTGGTTAATAAAGTCCTGTGACCTGGTCTTTAGGTCAAACGGAATTAACCCTAGGTTTTTGTGGAAACCCTAACTGAAGTTGCAGCTGCTATATATTCAACAGAGCTGCTGTTTTGCAAGACATATATACAATGTAATATTGGGGCTGTTCTGTTAGGTAAACCTGTCGGTCTGTGGCAAGGTTACCATGTGTGTAACTCGATACCTGTAGGTAAGAGTTTGAGTGTTCTTGGACGAAGCTGTGAAGCAAGTCTAAGTATTTCTGCATTACTTCATATTCATTGTAATGCAGGAAACCAAGTGGGAGGGCACTACTTCTTGAGTAGGAGTTAGACTTCTGTTGCTGCGGCAATAGGAATGGAAACTGGTAGGTTTCTATCTAGGAGTTCCTAGGTATAGGTTGCACTGGGTAGATGATTAAGTGAAGGATGGGAACTTGTGAAGTTTAGTCCTGAATTAATATTGCTGATAGTGGATCTTCTTCCTGGCTTGGTATGCCCCCAGAGTAGGTGTGTTTCACCGAACTGGGTTAACAATTGATTGTGTTTTTATCTTCAACACTATATAATTCTGTCTGTTATATATCAAGGTAAAACTGTAATGTTGTAACAGATGATGTCTCAGAACATGTTAAGACATCATGCTGATATCTGTGCAGGAGAAACAGAACTGTGAAGGTTGTTTGCTCTCTGCTGATCATGTGTACCAGATGGACAGAACTAGGTACATCGTGCACCTTCAAAGTATATCTGGTGCAGCTTGGATAAAACTGTGTGAATGGTACAGATGATGTCAAAAGAGATGAATGGATATCATGCTGGTTTGTGTGCATGATAAACAGAACTAAGGGGTTTGTTTGTTTCATGGTATGTGATAGATGATGCTGCAACCAATGTTGAGACATCAAGCTATTTGTTCGAGAACTGCAGATGTGGCAACCTCTGTGCTTCTGTTATACTTTAGTACTGAATCACGAAAAATTGGGTATCTACCTTGCAGTGTATTTATTATGTCATATCAGATGTCTAGACATTGAGTATAACATCTGAAGACTGGCATACACCAGAATTTCAATTGGTATCAGAGCAGGCATCCTGTTCTGTTTCTGGATGAGATCCATGGGTGATACTTTCTGGTATCTGCAAGGTCAATCTTAGTACTGGAGATTGTAACCTGGAAAGGATTGTTATTTCCCTGAATGGTCCCTTAAAGTGGGAGGATGGACTATTCATGACAGGAACTGTGTGATTGGCATTTGGCCTGGTTGTGTGGTAGCTGCTCTAGGTTTGATTTATTTTCAAACCTAGGATTTGTGTACGCCTAAAGTGTCTGTGCAAGGATTGAGTTGTATTATGTCTTCCGCTGTGTAATACTTGGCAAAACTCAAGCTCTGATGTGTTTCCCCTCTTGTGGATTGAAGGCTACTGTATTCAAGAATACAACATAAGCTATTAAAGATGTCATCGATACTTGAGTCCTCTCAAGTCCACTCATGAAGACGTTCTTCGTTCAGGATGGTAAGAATCACATAATCACGGATTAGTGTTATACGAAGACCTTGAAGAATTTCAAGGAGGGCCTTGTTCCAAGGTGATGGAACTGATGTTCTATGTGATGGTGGAACAAGTATGCAGCTACTAGTTGAAGAGCATATGTTTTGGGTGTCAAACAAAGGGATACTGTTGTTTGGAACCTACTCCTAACCTGGAAGAGGAGACATCTGTGTGTGCAAAGTTAACAATGGTAGAGTCAACTATGTCTGTGTGCTCCCGAAGGTTACTCTTAGGAGTCAGAACTCTAGAAGTGAAGCTGGTTGAGATGTGACATTGATCAGGGCTGAGCAGCTGTTCCCTGGAGTACTATGGTGTGAAGTAAAGACCAGCTCATTGGTTAATAAAAGCCAATGATGGTACAGCATTATTGCTTCTTCATAGAAGTAGATTGGGATCATGAGTCTTGTCATTTAACCATCGTGATTAGAGGTGGAAGAACTTTCAAGAATATGAAGACTCAGAGTTTGGTTAAGGTATAACTCTTGGAGTTAGTAAAATCTGGTAGGGAAGTCATATGTCATGTCGAGACATTTGTGCACAATGCATGGATATTCTGTGTGGAGCTTCCATGTCTGATAGCTTGAGGGGAAGATTTGGTTCACCTACTCACATTAGTTCAGCCTGGTGTTTAGCTGGCTGTTGACCTATGTCACATGGGTTCTGGGTGTTATGTGACATATTTGCAAGAAAGGATTCATCTCTCTCATTCCTAAGGATGAATCTGATCTGGTAGGAGTCTCAAATCGGTTGAAGTAAGTAGAGTTTGTTCAGAGAAAATTCTATTTACTTGAGTCAAGGGTGGCAACCTAGATATCTCAACTCTTTGGTCTCTCAAAGAAAGAACCTGCAAGAAGAAGATATTAACACACGAAGAGTATGTCAAAGTATTCAAATGGGAAAGTATCTTACTGGATAATGGGAAGGATTTATGATCAATTGCTATTTGTGACTATCCTTGGAGTCCAAGATAACTGATGTTCTTAAAGATGTGGGAACATTCCTTCTTCTAGACCCTGTGAAGAAACACAGGAAGAGTGATACCTTAGAGCTATCTCCTTGGTGACAGCAAAATCATTTGATCCTTGAAAAGGTTTCCTGGAAACATGTTCAGACTTAAAGCCACAAGAAGAAGAAGACATCATAATCTTGATAAGGGTCACTTGGATCAGTCTGGAGCTGAATTCAACAACTAGATGTTATAACATAATGTTGTGACATTTGGTTCAACATCAGATTCTTGGTTGGTAAAGTGGCACATCAACTTAAGATAGGATGACCTACGAAGTTGAAAATTAGATCCTTCAAAAAGATCGTCTCTTTGCAGCTCTTTGGAATTGTTACATGTTCCTGACTCGGTGTATCTAAGCCTTTTGTGATAACTTGTAGCTTGAAGTTCAAATTTCAATTGGAAGATCAGAATATCTTTGGGAAAAGTCTGATAAACATGGAGAAGTCAAAAGGTGGCAATTGATTTTTTAAGATTCATGAAGGAGATAATCAAACAGTGGCATTTGGTCTATCTCAGCAGTGGACTCTAAGAATCAAGATAATCAACATATGACAGCTGATTATTATCAAGAAAGTTTGATTCACAGTATGAATGCGTTCAACCAATATTATTGAACAGAGGGTGCGCTCTTGAAGACATGAAGATGCGTCTTATGTTTTCCATTCATCAAGGGGTCCTATTTACCTTGAATCAGAAACCACCTTGAAGGTCCAACTGAGTATTGAATGTGTCCTACTTGTTTCCATGAGGAGAAGTGATTGTCCCTAATAGGGGGAGTATTGGTTTGTACGAAAAGTCTTCATCAAACTCGTAGGATATAAAGTGTGGCACTTTATTAACTATTGGGATGATGTGTTCAAGACTGAAGAGGACTATGTCTGACCGAATGTCATCACATTGCCTAATGACATTGTTCCTAATTTCCTCTAAAACTACAGACAGGAGGAAAATTGGATGAAGTGTGGATTATTATTAACAAACCCATGTGTGTACAGTTGTATGACTCAGAGGGAGTAACCATCCTCTTTGTGAAAATGGAATGGTTTCAAGCTGCTAATATGAAAATAGCAGAATGTATGACGACATAGGATTTGAGCATGTTTTCATCTGCTAAGAAAACAGGGCGGTTGTGTCTCATTATGAAGCAGTTTAGTGAGCTGGAATGTTTAGGTGATAACTTGTCATCTAATAAAGGTATTATATAACTGAGGCAGAGTGTAATATGCCAACGATGTTTCTTGGAAAGGGGATCCTAAGACAAGTACATAAAGGGAGTAGTCTGTTTTAAAAGGGCAAGACATACTTCATCCTGACATGGTCAAAGGGTCAAACCCAAGGGTAGGTACCTGCATTAAAACCAGTCCTAGGGTACTGAAACTGTCAGAGTAAAGCACCAAGGTCAAAGAGTTGAGAACAAGACATGCAGGAAAGCCCCAAGCTTCTGCCTCTGGTAATCCATCTCATCCTTCTTCTTCAGTTCCCCCTGAAATTGCAAATAGGGAAGGGACAGCCTATGTTAATCAAGCAATAGAAAAAATTGTTTCAAGAATTCTGAACGAGAACCACTCAGTTCCTGGCATTTTTGTTCCTCTGAACCAAGAAAGCTCAAATGCTGAAACAAATTCAGATGTCTCTAAGAATGTTGAGACATCAAACAAAGAGAAGAATGCTGACATTGCTCACAAGAAAAGAAAGAAGCCTGAATCCTCTGTATCTGATGACAGTGCTTGAAGGTTGGTTGTTGTTTGGTGGTGTTGCTGGTCAGTGCTGATATCTGGTGGAGTTTGGAAGTGTGTTCAGTTCTTTTTTTTCTGCTGATAACTGTATAATCATTATGAACATGTATCTTTGGCCCATTTGTGACTAAAGAGGGGGAGAATATTTTGGTACTTAATATGTTCTTGCTCAATTAGACATCCTATTTTTCTGCAGTCATTTATTTCTGCTGCTATCTATCTCTGATTGCTTAGGGTCTTTAGCCAAAAATCTGCCAAAGGGGGAGTTTGTAGGTGTTTAGGTATTGGCTTGCATTTTTGGTAAATCCCGAGTGTATGTGTGAATGTCATGACTGATGTCATAACATTCTAGTTCAGTTTGTACTGACTCATTAGGTACCTTTGCAGAAAAATATTGTAATTCAAGTACTGATGTTTATAAGTGTGTATCTGAGCATTTTTGCAAAATGATCACATTTTGCTAAATCAGTAGACAGGTTTTCTCAGATGTCATAACAGATGTTATGACATCCTGTTCTGAACTAACAGGTTTGCAGGTTGGATAAGTCTGAGTTTTTTCAGGAAAATAACTCAGTCTTTCCTGAACAGAATCCTGCGTTTTCTGAGGGGTAACCTAGCTCAACCCTAACCTGGTTAATAAAGTCCTGTGACCTGGTCTTTAGGTCAAACGGAATTAACCCTAGGTTTTTGTGGAAACCCTAACTGAAGTTGCAGCTGCTATATATTCAACAGAGCTGCTGTTTTGCAAGACATATATACAATGTAATATTGGGGGTGTTCTGTTAGGTAAACCTGTCGGTCTGTGGCAAGGTTACCATGTGTGTAACTCGATACCTGTAGGTAAGAGTTTGAGTGTTCTTGGACGAAGCTGTGAAGCAAGTCTAAGTATTTCTGCATTACTTCATATTCATTGTAATGCAGGAAACCAAGTGGGAGGGCACTACTTCTTGAGTAGGAGTTAGACTTCTGTTGCTGCGGCAATAGGAATGGAAACTGGTAGGTTTCTATCTAGGAGTTCCTAGGTATAGGTTGCACTGGGTAGATGATTAAGTGAAGGATGGGAACTTGTGAAGTTTAGTCCTGAATTAATATTGCTGATAGTGGATCTTCTTCCTGGCTTGGTATGCCCCCAGAGTAGGTGTGTTTCACCGAACTGGGTTAACAATTGATTGTGTTTTTATCTTCAACACTATATAATTCTGTCTGTTATATATCAAGGTAAAACTGTAATGTTGTAACAGATGATGTCTCAGAACATGTTAAGACATCATGCTGATATCTGTGCAGGAGAAACAGAACTGTGAAGGTTGTTTGCTCTCTGCTGATCATGTGTACCAGATGGACAGAACTAGGTACATCGTGCACCTTCAAAGTATATCTGGTGCAGCTTGGATAAAACTGTGTGAATGGTACAGATGATGTCAAAAGAGATGAATGGATATCATACTGGTTTGTGTGCATGATAAACAGAACTAAGGGGTTTGTTTGTTTCATGGTATGTGATAGATGATGCTGCAACCAATGTTGAGACATCAAGCTATTTGTTCGAGAACTGCAGATGTGGCAACCTCTGTGCTTCTGTTATACTTTAGTACTGAATCACGAAAAATTGGGTATCTACCTTGCAGTGTATTTATTATGTCATATCAGATGTCTAGACATTGAGTATAACATCTGAAGACTGGCATACACCAGAATTTCATCACTAACCCGGGGTTCTTTCATGTAGGTCTGATGGTCGGACGAAGGGAGAGGCTCTTGAAGTTGTCCTGTGACAGGAAGGTAAATAAAAGGGTGGTGAGAGCTCCTCAGGCGACGAGGATGGGCCCGCCACATAGTCCGGGTACTTCTCAGGCGACGAGGGTGGACTCGCCACCTAGCTCGGGAGCTGCTTCGGGAGGGATCCCGGACGTCCAGGAGGTCGAGCCACACACCGACCTGATACAGAGGAAGAGGAATCAGGTTGAAAGCCAACCGGAGGTCGGTGAGGACTCCAACGCCGTGAGGTCCTTCGGGTTGCCCCCTTGCTTTAAAGAGGAGGGTTTCTTCGAGGGGTTTCCCTTGTCCGTGAGTGCTGATGAAGCCGAAACTATCAGGCGGATGAGCAAGGAAAACCGGAGAAGGCACCTGGCCGCCAATATGGTCGGGCTGGTAAAGATGGCCGAGATGGATGTTGTGCTGGCCGAGGAGGGGAAGGACTCTGACCGTGTCAAAGAGTTGGGACAGGAGAAAGCTGCCCTCACCTCGAGTTCGCGAAAGTTGAAGGCTGCTCTGGAGCGCTCCGAGGAGATGTTCCGCGAGCAAGCCGAGCTGCTGGTGGCGGAGACAGAGTTGTTGGCTCTGGAGAAAGAGAACTCGGGGAAGCTGGCCGGGGAGAGAGACCTTTTTCGTGCGGACCGGGAACGTCTAGAAATTTACAACGGGCGCCTCGCCAGAGAGATCGAGGATCTAAAGGTCGTTATGCTTACTGCCGATGACGAGTCGGAGGATACAGCTCCTTTGCGGAGTCGATCAGAACTATTCGCTCGCATCTAACTCCTCGAGGCGGACTGTGTCGGCGCTATGGCGGATGGCTTTGAAGCCGCGGTCAGCCAGCTCTCTCTGTTGAATCCTGGTCTGAACACTGAAGGAGCGGGCTACATGTCCCAGATCATTGATGGTCAGGTCGTGCCTCCGCCCGACTCTCCTGTTGTTAGTGGTGATAGCTCCGGGGAAGCTGAGTTGTGAAATAATGATGGGGCCTGCGCGCCTTGTTGATGTTTGTTTTGGGCCTGCATGCTCGTTCATATTTTTTGGGCCTGGGTGCCCGTTCTTTGTATTTCCTGAACATTATCGGTCTTCTTGGTCGGTTTACATCTATTTGCTTCGTTACCTACGGGCATTTTGAATGAATGTTTGTTTCAATTTTTTGATTGTTTTCCCGTGCTTGTGTTTTACGTTTTTGCGCAAAAATTGGCCTAAGTTATGGGCCCGAGTCGTGCTCGTATATGGTTGTGACTTTGTTGGCAAATTTGCCTAAGTCTTTTGTTCGTGTATGTGCTCGGCCTCTTCTCGATGGCCAGAGTCGCCCAAGTGGTGAACTCGAGGGGAGAGACTCCTTTTTGACCCTTTTAGATGGCCCGACGTTCTTCGAGATTCGTCGGGCGTGCAAAGCGAAGCCGCTTGGTCGGGTATATGACCCGGATCGGGGTTATTTGTCCGCGGTGTGAACTGCCCATCGCGAGCTGGGTGTTCTGCCCTACAGGTACTTCGACGGTGGAGCTCGATCGAGGTGTCCACGTCGGGCGCTATCGTTTGTTCTTGTCTGTTGAACGATGTTATGCGGATTGGACGTAGGTCGGGCCTGTACCTCGGCCTCTCTACGGGGTCGGACGTTTCTCCTCGTTGACTGAGCGTGGGAGTCGACAGTCGAGGGTCCTTGGTGTTGGTAGTTTTTAACTATAGTATTGCTTCAGTTTAGCAGCGTTCCAGGGTCGTGGTAGTGGCTCTCCGTCTAGTTGCTCGAGGTAGTACGCCCCGTTACCGGTGGTGCCGTGGACGCGATAAGGCCCTTCCCAGTTCGCGGCCAGCTTCCCTTCGCGGGAGTCTTTCTGGTTCCTTCGTAATACCAGGCTTCCGATTTCGAACTCGCGCTTAATGACCTTGTCGTTGTGGCGCAGAGCCACTCGTTGTTTTAGGGTGGCTTCGCGGAGGGCCGCCCCAGATCGGATTTCCTCGACTAAGTCGAGCTCGTCCCTGAGTGCCTCGTCGTTCATTTCTTCGTCGAGGGGGTTCTCTGTCCGTCTAGAAGGTTCCATGATTTCTACCGGGATAACGGCCTCGGTGCCGTATGTTAGTCGGAATGGGGTCTCGCCCGTCGTTGAGTGGGGCGTGGTGCGGTATGCCCACAAGACGATGTTCAGTTCCTTGACCCATCCCCTATTTGCTTCGCCCAGACGTCATTTGAGTCCCCGGAGGATGACTCTGTTCGCGGCTTCGACTTGCCCGTTGGTTTGAGGGTGCTCGACCGAAGTGAAGTGTTGTTTTGTTCCTAGTCTGGTGATGAAGTCTTGGAACCCGTGGTCAGTGAATTGGGTGTCGTTGTCGGTCACCAGTGCCCTCGGGATTCCGAACCTGGCGAGGATGTTTCTCTTGTAGAAACGGAGGATCTTGTGCGAGGTGATCTTCGCGAGGGCCTCGGCTTCTATCCATTTCGTGAAGTAATCCACGGCCACGATGAGGAATTTATTTTGGTAAGTCCCCTGCACGAAGGGTACGAGGATGTCCATACCCCACCATGCGAACGGCCATGGGGACGACAGTATGCTCAGTTCGTGAGGGGGGGCGAGGTGCATGTCACCGTGCTTCTGGCACTTGTCACACTTCTTAACGTGTTCCTTGGCGTCCTGTTGCATCGTCGGCCAGTAATATCCGGCTCGAAGAGCTTTCCTCGCCAAGGACTTACCGCCCATGTGCTGGGCGTTAATCCCTTCGTGTATCTCCCGTAGTACCTCGGGGACCGTAGATTCGTCGATGCATTTTAGGACGGGGATGGAAAATCCCCTGCGATACAGTTTGTGCTCGAGCACCACGTAGGCGCATGCTCGCTGCTTGGTGACGGTCGCGTCGGTTTGGTTCGATGGGAGTTCTCCCTTCGTCAAGAAATTGTAAACCGGGGTCATCCAGGACGAGGCATCCCCTATGGCGTGGACCTCGACTGGCGTCGAGGATCTTTCGATGCTCGGGTGTGCTAGGGATTCTTGGATGACAGATTTGTTCCCACCCTTCTTTCTCGTGCTCGTGAGTTTGGACAATATGTTTGTCCTCGTGTTTTGCTCGCGGGGAACATGTGAAATTTCCGCCCGTACAAACTTTGTCATGTATTTTTTGACTAAGTTCAAGTACTCGACGAGGTTGTCGTTTTTGGCTTGGTAACTCCCCTGGACTTGGGAGGCGACGAGTTGGGAGTCAGTGTAGATCTGTACCTCGCGGGCTCCCAGGTCCTCGGCTAGTCTCAGTCCCGCGAGCAGGGCTTCGTACTCTGCTTGGTTGTTCGACGTCGGGAAGGAAAGAGCTAGGGAGTGTTCGATCACTACGCCTTTTTCGTTCTCCAAAAGGATTCCTGCGCCACTTCCGGACGAGCTGGATGCTCCGTCGACGAAGATGGTCCACTTGTGTTCCTTCCCCGTTGGTGGGTCATGAGTGGTCATTTCCGTGACAAAGTCGGCCAGGGCCTGTGCTTTCAGGGCTTTCCTACTCTCATACTGAATGTCGAATTCGGAGAGTTCCAACGACCATTTCAACATTCTGCCCGCCATATCGGGCCGACCCAGGAGTTGCCTCACCGGTTGGTCGGTTCGCACGATGATTGTGTGGGCCAGAAAATAGTGTCTGAGCCTCTTCGCCGCGTTGACGAGGGCTAGAGCCACCTTTTCTATCTGTTGGTATCTGCTTTCGGGTCCTTGCAGGGCTTTGCTTGTGAAGTAGACGGGTTTCTGTCCGTCGGTGGTCTCGCGGACGAGAGTCGCGCTGATGGCTTCGTTCGAGATAGCCAAGTATAAAAACAGTGGCTCCCCGTCGGCTGGTCGAGATAGTACGGGTGGCTGAGATAGACTTTGCTTTAGGTGGCGCAACGCCTGTTCGCACTCCTCGTTCCATTCGAAGGCTGCTTCCTTACGAAGGAGTTTGAAGAAGGGGAGGGCGTGTTGAGCGGACCTCGCGACGAAGCGGGACAATGATGTGAGCATGCCGTTCATGATTTGTATTGACTTCTTCGACGTCGGTGTCAGGAGGTCGGAGAACGCCCGGCATTTGTCGGGGTTGGCTTCAATTCCTCGTCCTGTTAGGTAGAATCCGAGGAACTTTCCTGCCTTGACTCCGAACGTTCATTTCTCGGGGTTGAATCTCATTTTACATTGTCTTGCTTGGGCAAAGACTGACTTGAGGTGTGCTGCATGGTCGGTGTCTGCTCGGGATTTGACGATCATGTCGTCCATATACACCTCGAGCATGTCGCCAATCTGTTTGTGGAAAACTTTGTTCATCATGCGCTGGTAAGTTGCCCCGACGTTTTTCAGTCCAAAGGGCATTACGTTGTAGTAATAGTTGCCCGAGCTGGTCATGAAAGCCGTGCAGTGTTTGTCGCTCATGGCCATCGGAATTTGGTTATAGCCCGATGTGATACGGTGGGAGAACTGACTTGAGTTTTGTGTTTTGTTTTCTCACTTGTTCGGTTTAGCAAGAGTCGCCACCGACTTTTTATTTTATCCTAAAGGAAAGGTTAAAAAGCACAGGAAAAACCTTTTGAGATGTTTCGTGGGTTCGAGGGGTAGATTATGAAAAGGGAAGGTATTAGCACCCTTTTCATCCATGGTTATCCATGGGCTCTTAGTTACTTGTTTTAGATCACTTGCCTTGATTTTCGATTGCTTGAAATGATGGTGTGTGTGTGTGTGTGTTTTGAAAATGTTTTGAAAAAGATGCCTTGTCTAGGCAACCGTTGTAATAATTCTTTACTCGAATGTTTTACAAAGGGGTTTGTCTTTTCGAAAAGATGTTTCAAAGTTTTTGGAAGTTTGTTTTGAAAGTGTTTGTGGAGTGGGTTTTTGAAAAGTAGGCAAGCGTGTTTTGCAAGTTTGATCAAGTAACTAAGAGTTGTCTACCCCTAAATTTACTCAAAGGTTTTTCTCATGTTTTAACCCTTTTAACAGTATTGTTCCACCATTGTATTTGGTGGACAATCTTGTGTTAGGATGTTAACGGGACAGGCGCGGGTCATCGTATGGTCCATGAATGCAATGGTGCCAAGTGTCTTTGGCAATTTTGCTTGAAGGGACTATGATCATTTTGTTTAGGCAACTTTCGAAAGCGTCATCAAGGGACTATGATCATTTGATTTGTTTTGTTTTGCCAAAGAACTCAACGTGCAAGCATGGCCCATTTTGGAAGGCAACGAGTGGGATTACCCTAGGGGTGCAAGTGTGAATTGTGTATTGATTGTCATGCATTTGTCTTGTATTAGGTTATCTAGCGGTTGATTTTATTTACATACAAACCCTAGGTCTAAACATGGTATAATTGAAAGCGATAAATTGCAGGAATTTAAAGTCTACGCTATTACAAATAAGTATCTGGGAATGGGGGTACAAATATTTACAAATGGGGATGAGACTTAATAGGAGAGTAGTGTCCAAATATATTTACAACCAAATCGAATCAATCGCAATGTAAATGTAGCAATGCATAAGAATAAAAGCAATGTATCAAAGTATTTGTGTAAGTGTGTATGATTATTTACAAATAATAAAAATGTTAACTTAATGCAAATTTAAGTATTTATTTATTAAATATTATTATCCTTTTTGTGTTTTTTGTTAATATGTACAAACAAAAGATTTAATTATAGAAAAGAAAATGTTTTAAATTTAATTATCTTACTAGCTATGTATTTAGTTAATGCTTAGACCTGAGGATGTAGATTGGCTGACGTGCCTTTTGTAATCCGAGGGTAAAAGATGATTGGACACTAGAGTGCCCGGAAATTTGCGCTCACATGTTGGCAATGATGGGGATGGGCTTATAGATGCCATCTGGATGTTTGATCGCGTAGGAGATCCCTTAGCGAGAACCTGCATACCTGCAAAATAGAAAATGAGTACCTGACACGTTGCAGGGATGATTACTTCCTTAGCATGAATGGTAAGAGAGCCTTGAGCGACTTTAACTTCAACAACGCTCGTTGAGAAAAATCTGGGGTGTCTTCTACTGGGATAAGAATCAGGGAGATCTTAAGGTCGATCTGACTGAACCAGAGAGGCCTTTGACAGAATCAGGAAAATCTTGGGACGATTTAACTGAACCGGTCTAGGTCTTGAAATGTCTTCAAAGGGATAAGCATCAGGAAAATCTTGAGACGATTTAACTGAACCAGAGAAGGCCTTTGACTGAACCAGTCTAGGTCTTGAAATGTCTTCAAAGGGATAAGCATCAGGAAAATCTTGGGACGATTTAACTGAACCAGAGAAGGCCTTCGACTGAACCAGTCTAGGTCTTGATATGTCTTCAAAGGGATAAGCATCAGGAAAATCTTGGGACGATTTAACTGAACCAGAGAAGGCCTTTGGCTGAACCAGTCTAGGTCTTGAAATGTCTTCAAAGGGATAAGCATCAGGAAAATCTTGGGACGATTTAACTGAACCAGAGAAGGCCTTTGACTGAACCAGTCTAGGTCTTGAAATGTAGCTTGAGAACTTAACTGAATTTTTCCTGAAAGATAAAAGTCAGTCATATGCAATGCATGATATGAATCAAGCAATGATGTTCTCAACATAAATGAGATTTGTATGATGCAGTGCGTTATGCATGCTATAATGATGTATGTGATATTTTATGTATGTTTTCGTCCAGGAAAGTAAATCCTTGACGGGTGCCGGGAAGTCGTATCCTGGGCTGATGTCGAAGAATAGATTTTGCTTCCGCTGGGGATGATAATTGCAAGGATACCGGTAGGAGAAGATGACTCCGTTGCGGAATAAACTTGGCAAATGGAGGATTCTGCGGGGAGAAAAGATACTCTAGCGACCATGCTGGGAGGCAATACTCTGTGGGGAGAGTGATACCTTGCTGAATATTGATAGTAACTCTATTGGGGATACCGTTGTTGTATTGGAAGTGTGAATAGACTTCGCTGGGGATAGGAAAGAACTACGTTGACGACGACTCTCCCTTGGTTTTTGGCTGAGGATAACCCAGTTATATCCTGTTAAGGAAATAACTCTTTGAATAAAGCCGGGACGACGTGTTCGTGCTCTGCTAGGGGATAAGCTTCCAGAATATACTGGGGATAAGCTTATTGCTTGGGGAGATGAATTCCATCTGTCATGGGGAACTTGGATGGGACTCTCCTGGGGAAGTTTTGATATGCTGGGGAAGAATGCGCTGACTTGCTGTCTCACTCTCTGGGGAATTTAAGATGTCTGGCTAGGTTCTTTAGCTGAACCTACTTTGGTACCTTGGAGGATAGAACAATTAGACTGCTCAGACAACTCTTTATTGCCCCTGTTTCTAGTGTCACCTGCAATTAGTTCTTTGTCTCGTACGCAAATATTTATGAGCTAGCAAGTTATTATCAATGCATATATCACAAATTGAACCTTGGACGTTTTTCGCAAAACCAAAACAGAAAAAGAAAAAACATTTGGCACGTTTAACTGAAAAGTATATTTGTATTGATTTTGAATAGCCTATGAATAGGCGTTTTGTATACAAGAGGCTGGCGTCCTAGTAAGAGGTACGTCGCCGAACAAGAGAGTTTATACAAGTTTTGTACAAAAGAAAATAAAACAGCTGTGTGAAATATGAATGATCCACTGGGTTTCAACCCCGCTATTGCCTTTATAACTCCGAGCGTCTCATCCCTTGATGACCTTGGTTGAAGGTGAAGTTGACTGATCGATGCCGTCTTGATGTAGATACCGGATTCTGGATGCAAAGTGATCCAATGAGACATAGTATTACGCTTTGATCCCTAATTTTTGCCTGGACGGCCCTTTCGGGTTTTCAGTCCACCGGGATACCCATTTTTGCCCAAGCCGCCTTTTCAGGTTTTCGACTTGCCGGGTGTACAGATTTTTTCATTTTCATCCCTTCATTTTGCCCGAACCCTTTTGGTTCGACGGGAAGCCCTAATTTTTGCCTAGACATGTCAGCCTAGCGGGTCTTTTTTCATGCGTAGTATTTTTTAACTATGTCTGCATTGGCGGGGTGAGGAAGGTCGTCACCATCCATATTGGTTAATATCATTGCTCCTCCTGAGAACACATGCTTAACCACAAATGGCCCTTCGTACGTAGGGGTCCATTTGCCCCTTGGATCACTCTGAGGAAGGATGATTCGCTTGATCACCAGATCCCCGACTTGATATTCCTGTGGTCTGACCTTTTTGTTAAATGCCCTGATCATTCGCTTCTGATACGTCTGACCATGACAGATAGCAGCAAGTCTCTTTTCGTCAATAAGGTTGAGTTGATCAAGTCGTGTCTGGATCCAATCATCTTCGTTCAGATTTGCATCCTTCATTATCCGGAGAGAAGGAATTTGTACTTCGATCGGCAAGACTGCCTCCATGCCATAAACCAGAGAGAAAGGAGTTGCCCCGGTTGACGTCCTAGCTGAAGTACGATACCCATGCAGAGCGAACGGTAACATCTCGTGCCAATCTTTATACGTTACTGTCATCTTCTGCACGATCTTCTTGATGTTTTTATTAGCTGCTTCTACAGCCCCATTCATCTTCGGTCTGTAAGGAGAAGAATTGTGGTGCTGTATCTTGAACTGTTCGCAAAGCTCGGTGATCATCTTATTGTTCAGGTTGGTACCGTTATCCGTAATAATCCGCTCAGGGACGCCGTACCGACAGATCAGGTTGTGCCGAATGAACCGTGCCACAACAGTCTTGGTTACCGTAGCATAGGATGCTGCCTCAACCCACTTCGTGAAATAATCAATTGCCACTAGGATGAAGCGATGTCCATTGGATGCCGTAGGTTTTATCTCACCGATCATGTCTATGCCCCACATTGCAAATGGCCAAGGCGCAGTCAGAACATTCAGGGGAACCGGAGGAACATGCACCTTGTCTGCGTAGATCTGGCATTTATGGCATGTCCTAGAATGTTGGTAGCAATCAGCTTCCATGGTGGACCAGTAATACCCTGCCCGTAGAATCTTCTTGGCCATGGTATGTCCACTGGAGTGTGTACCAAAGGTCCCATCATGTAGCTCTTCCATGATTCTATCTGCTTCAGCCTTATCTACACAACGCAGTAGGGTTGAATCCTGGTTTCGCTTGTACAAGATGCCATTGCTAAGAAAGAACTTGGCTGCAAACCTCCTCAGGAATTTCTTATCATTGACAGATGCTCCCTCAGGGTATTCCTGTGCTTCCAGATATCTCTTCACTTCGTGGTACCAAGGCTTCTCAGTCACCAGTTCAGTTTCGAGATCACAACAGTATGCCGGTTCGTCCAGTTTCCAGATGATGATCCGGGGAGCTTCATTATCCCATTTAACCTTGAACATTGAAGACATTGTAGCTAACGCGTCCGCCAGCTGATTCTCTTCTCTTGGAAAATGCTCAAATGTTATTTCTGTGAAGTGGGGGATCAGGGCCAATACACATTCTCGGTAAGGAATCAAGTTTGGATGTTTCGTATCCCACTCTCCTTTGATCTGATTGATCACGAGAGCGGAATCTCCGAAGACACTCAGAAATTTGATCCTCAGGTCTATCGCAGCTTGAAGACCCATAATACATGCTTCATACTCCGCCATGTTGTTGGTACAATTGAAACACAGCCGGGCGGTGAGTGGAGTATGAGTACCCTGTGGAGATACGATTATGGCGCCGATACCATTTCCCAAAGCATTGGAGGCTCCGTCAAAGTGCATAGACCATCGGGATCCCGGTTCAGGTCCTTCATCCGGTCCAGGTATTTCACAGTCAGTTACTATCATAATGCTTTCATCTGGAAACTCGAAGTTCATTGACTGGTAGTCATCCACAGCTTGATGTGCTAGGTGGTCTGCCAATACACTTCCCTTGATGGCTTTTTGGGTCGTGTACTGAATGTCGTATTCCGTCAAGATCATCTGCCATCTTGCAATTCTCCCAGACAGAGCAGGCTTTTCGAATATGTACTTTATAGGATCCATTTTTGAGATTAACAAGGTAGTGTGAGTCAGCATATACTGTCTCAGCCGGCGAGCAGCCCATACCAAAGCGCAGCAAGTTTTCTCAAGCAGTGAGTATCGGGTCTCACAATCGGTAAACTTTTTGCTAAGGTAATAAATGGCATGCTCTTTTCGGCCAGACTCGTCATGCTGCCCCAGCACACACCCCATTGCATTGTCAAGCACTGTCAGGTAAAGTATCAAAGGTCTCCCTTCCACTGGTGGCATAAGGATGGGTGGTTCTTGGAGATATTCTTTGATTCTGTCAAAAGCAGCCTGACATTCATCATTCCAACGTACTACCTGATCTTTCTTCAGCAGCTTGAAGATTGGTTCACAGGTAGCAGTTAAATGTGAGATGAACCGAGCAATGTAGTTCAGACGTCCTAGAAAGCCTCTGACTTCCTTCTCTGTCTTAGGAACTGGCATCTCTTGAATGGCTTTGACCTTAGCAGGGTCCACTTGAATTCCCTTGTCACTGACCACGAAGCCTAGCAACTTTCCAGATCTTACCCCGAAGGTGCACTTGTTCGGGTTCAACCTCAGCTTGTATAGTTTCAACCGGTCAAACAACTTCTGCAGATGATCTAGATGCTCTTCCTCAGTCTGGGACCTAGCGATCATGTCGTCAACATAAACTTCTATCTCATGATGGATCATGTCATGAAATAAAGTAACCATAGCACGTTGGTAGGTTGCCCCAGCGTTCTTCAACCCGAACGGCATGACCTTGTAACAGAAGGTGCCCCACTGAGTAACAAATGTAGTCTTTTCCATGTCTTCCGGAGCCATCTTGATTTGATTGTAGCCTGAAAAACCATCCATGAAAGAGAACACCTTATGCTGAGCGGTATTATCAACAAGGACATCAATGTGGGGTAGAGGGAAGTCATCCTTGGGGCTGGCCCTGTTCAGATCCCTGTAATCAACACACATCCTGACCTTGCCGTCCTTCTTAGGTACCGGTACCACATTAGCAACCCACTGAGGGTAAGAAGTTACTGCAAGAAACCCAGCATCAAACTGCTTCATAACCTCGGCTTTAATCTTCTCAGACATCTCTGGACGCATCCGACGAACCTTTTGCTTAACCGGAGGGAAATCTTCTTTAGTTGGTAAATGATGGACCACAATGTCGGTATCTAATCCGGGCATATCTTCGTAGGACCAGGCAAAGATTTCTTTATAATCCTGCAGCATCTGAGTCAACCGTTGCTTCACGCTGAGTTCTAGGTTGGCACCAATCTTTACCTCTTTCTTATCTTCCTCAGTACCCAAGTTTATTATTTCCACTGGCTCTTCATGGGGTTGAATTGCCCTCTCTTCCTGTTGTAACAATCTTGCAAGTTCACCAGGCACTTCGCAATCATCTTCACCTTCGTCGGCGGCTAAGTTGATCGGATTTTCGAAGTCATAACTGGCAGTAGCAGAGTCGTTACCAGTGAGATCCAGAGTGGATTGAAACCTGTATGAGTGAGTGTGTGTGTAAATACAGCTGTTTTGCAATATGTAAAGAAAGGAAAGAAAAGGAGCGCAAAATTTGAATTGTGAAAAACGTCCAATGCTTTTATTCATGATATATGACAGTGATAAACAAAAGCCCTCATAAATAAAACCACGGTGCCCCGGGTAAGACACCGAGCCATATAGTCTCAAATTATTGTTTATTACAAATCAAAAACAAAGAAATTCATTACTGGGGAACAAAAGTTATTGGAGTAAAATCTTTAGCAGTCCAATTGGTCAATCCACCGTCGGCCGTTGGGTAGATCCAGCTATCGAACTCTGACTCTCCCACTTCATCTTCCTCTCCAATAGCATTCACTCCATGCTGAGTGATGAGCAACGGAGGTCTTCCAATTCTTGCCTTGCGCACCGCTTTCTGAGCTTCCGTGGTGAAACCCAGCCCAAACTTGTTAGTCTTAGGAGTAAGATCAGGGAGCTTGCCCCAATTTGCACATTCACCTTTTTCGATCACAGCCCGGGCGTCCTTTAAGGAGGCCATCTTCATAGGAGAAACCTCTTCATCTTCTGCTGTTGCCAAGGTTGGTGGTACCTCCTCAAAATGTTGAAAGGGGGTTTCAATGAACTCCCCATCCATTTCCACGTATCTGAAAGAGTTGAGGTGGCTGACCATGTATTCCTCCTCCCCTTGCACTGTTACGATCCTCCCCCTGACCGGGTACTTGAGCTTCTGATGCAATGTGGAGGTTACAGCTCCAGCCTTGTGGATCCACGGGCGACCCAGCAAACAAGAATAGGACGGATGGATGTCCATCACATAGAATTTTGAATCGAATACCTGTGACCCAACCCTGATTGGGATGTCCACTTCACCATGCACCATTCTTTTGGACCCGTCAAAGGCCCGGACAACAATGCTACTTGGTTTGAGCTCTAGACCCTCACAATCCAGCCTATCCAGAGCCTTCTTGGGCAGCACATTTAATGAATAACCTGTGTCAACCAGCACATGAGCAAGAGTAGTGCCCCTGCATTCAATGGAGACATGCAGGGCATCATTATGGTTCTTCCCCTTTGCTGTCAGATCGGCATCAGAGAAACCCAGGCCATTATCAGCAGTTAGGTTGGCCACACAATCGGTGAACTGGTCAGCAGTCGTATCTTGGGGTACATGGGCAGTCTTTAAGAAAGCAATCAGAGCCTTTGCATGGGCCTCTGAACACAGCAGCAGTGACAACATGGAGATTTTAGAGGGGGTGTGCCCCAGCTGTTCCACAACATTGAAATCACTTTTCTTTATTATCTTGAGAATTTCTTCCATTTCCTGCTTGGAAGCCTCAACAATGGTCTTTGGTGCCTCCGTCCTGGCAGGCACATCAGCAGCAGTTCCCTTGCCCCGAGTATCAGATGACTCAGCAGCAGGGGTGGATACTTGGTCGGAAGGAGAGACAGGCACTCTGGCAGGTGTGAAGATCAAAGGCCTATGAATTGCTGGAGGAGCAATGTCTGGCGAGAACAGTCTTCCACTACGAGTGACCTTAGCAGGCCCGGTGATGTTGGAGACACCAGTATCAATGTTGCACTCTTGTTTCACACCCAGAACATAAACATCCGCCCCATAGTGCCATGGGACAGCCTTATCAGATTTGTAGGGTATAGGCCCCGGAACAGTAATGGTGATGGGAACATTCTTGTGAACTGACAAAACTTGCATAGGCTTCTTTGAAGGAGCCTCAGAATAGTTGTTGAAGATGGTAACGATCGACACTTCTTCAACAGGAGCAGCAGGAACAACAGTCTTTTCAAACAAAATCTCTCTATTATCTATCAGGTTTTGGATGCCTGACTTCAACAGAGAACAACCAACAGGGGAAGCAACACATAGAGGGCAACTTTCGCTACATCCCGGAAATAAACCGGCTAGCAACAGATTCCTCTTAACCATCAGCAACGGAGTAGCAACATCATCCACCGAAGCTACATACAAATTTTCCTCAACAGCATTCACTCCATGCTGGGGCAAGGGAGCATTTACAACATTTGGCCCCTCGGGCGCCTCAAACTGTATCTCCTTTGCATCAATGAGATCTTGAACCTTATTTCTTAGGGCCCAACAGTCATCTGTGTTATGCCCCGGGCTATCAGAGTGATAAGCACAGCGAGCATTTGGATTGAACTTGGGGGATGCAGTATTGGGAAACTTTGGAGCCTCCTTGACAGTCACTAAATTGGTGGATAGCAACTGTGGCAGGATCTGTGATAAGGTCATGCTTAACCGGGTAAACTCCCTCCGGGGTCTTTCAAACTTCTGAGGATTAGTTGGCCGAGGAGCGGCAGCAGGTTTGGCAATCATTACCGCACTGACAGATTGGCGGTGTTCAGGTCGCTCTGTTCTCCGGGAGTTATATACAGCACTAGCCTCCTTTTTGAAGGGCTTCTTCTCAGTACTGGAGGAGGCAACTTTCTGTATCTTCCCCGATTTTATACCGGCCTCAATCCTTTCACCAGTCAGGATTAGATCGGTAAACCCAGCAGAGGAATTACCAATGAGATGGTTGAAAAATGGACCAGACAGGGTCCCCAAGAACATATCTACCAGCTCCCGATCCGTCAACGGTGGCTGCACCCTGCCAGCCAGGTCTCTCCATTTCTGAGCATACTCCTTAAAACCTTCACCCGACCCTAGCGACATACCCTGGAGCTGGGTACGCGTAGGAGCGAGGTCGGCATTATACTGATACTGCTTGTAAAAAGCAGTGGCCAGATCCTCCCAGTTACGAATGCTGATTCCATCTAGCTGATAGAACCAATCGAGGTGAGTCCCTGAAAGACTCTCCTGGAAGAAGTGGATCCAAAGGTTCTTGTCTGCTGTGTAAGGCTGGATCTTCCTTACATAAGAACGGAGGTGCATCTTGGGACAGGAAGTCCCATCATACTTCACGAAGGCAGGTGTTTTGAACTTGTGCGGGATCACCACTCCAGTAGATAACCCCAAGTCTCCGAAATCCAATCCAGGTACCCGTTGAACTTCCACAGCCTTTAATCTGTCTTCCAGCTGTTTGTACCGGTCTTCAGCAGGAGGGTACTGGTCGTCATTGAAGTCTGTTTCAGTATCAGAGCCCACAGGAGTAGTGACCTCCCTTTCATGATGACTACCTTCCGTCACAGATGGAGGAGTCCTTTCAGCTTCAACAACCAAAGTGTTCCCGAGTCTGCGCCCAGTGTTAAATAGCACAGTCCTCCTCTTCTTCTTAGTCTTCTTCAACAGCATGGTCTTTAACTCTTGTTGACCCTGAGACAAGCTCTTGATCAGCTCCTGAAATTGGGCGTTTTGCGCCTGAAACTGGACGTTCTGCGCCTGAAGAGCCTTGATAGCCGCATCGGTTGATGATTCAGGAGGGTTCATGATGCTGAAATAAACAGCGAAGAACGGTAAACAACCTGAAAAGAAGAGTATTTATGATGCACATGATGAATGATATGTGTTTATGCAATGCATTCAAGAGTTCGAAAATTCAAATTTGTTGTAGACCAAAAGGAACACACTTTATTATTAAGAAAATCATTGTTTTAATACATCAAAGCCTCATGGGCAAAAATACAAAAAGATCAAGTCACATCCAAAATATGTTGCGCATCTTCTCTGGAGCTATGTAAGTGTTGAGATTCCTTTCCTCGTGCAACAGGCGAGTGAGCTCCAAAACCTTCTTTTCACTGGCATGCAAACTAGTCTCAAGAGAATTCCTCTCTTCCTTAAGCTGGATCCAGCTCTTCTGCATCTCTTCCCAGGATGTGGGCATGTCAGGGTGCTGAATAACATGAGACACCTCTCCTTCCAAGGCAGGCTCTTTAATTACTGGAAGCATGTGAGGATAAGGCATTACTAGCTTCTGAGAGCGGGCTCGTACCCATTTGAGGTAAGGCTCCAAAGGGATGGAGTTCTTGTGCCCCAGTGTCTTGCTGTCTATCCTACTAGGCATCCTCCAAGCTCTGATAAACCTCTGGCGAAGTCCTTGAGTATCGTTGTCGAAGTCAAAAACTATGTCAGGAATCAACATGTCATGAGGACCATCCCTCCGAGCATAACCAAACTGTCTCCAAGCCAGGCATGGACTATAAGTAATACCCCCTCTGATTCCAAGTAAAGGAACATTAGGATACTCCCCGCAACGATCAATGATAGTGACATCTTCTCTGGACCTAGGGCACCAATGTATATCTGCATGTGTAAGAGTCATCAACCGTTGTGACCATCTCAAACCCCGATCGTTCTTCAGGACTGATTGTGGAAGGTGCGAAATAAACCACTTTCCCAGGAGAGGAGTGCAACACATTAGGACACCTCTTTTTCTCATGGTTCGAGTGTAACATGAGTGAAGGATGTCCCCCAGCAACGTAGGTATAGGATTCCTGGACATAAAGATCTGGACAACATTGATATCAATGAGCTGATCTGGGTTAGGGAACAACACCAGACCATAAACAAGAAGGGCCACAATCTTTTCAAAAGCTCGTAAGTCAAGAGAGTTCCAACATTCATAGGCCTTTTCAAACAGAAACCTGGCTAAGAACCCTTTGATACCACTTCTAACTTCCCAATGTCCCTTGAGGTCAGATGACTGTAGGTGCAAGGCTTTAGCAATCTCTTCAAGCTTAGGTTCCTTTTCTGTACCGTTGAAGGGTAGCTGATCAAGGATAGGGATCTTCAGGAGTCGGGAGAACTCCTCCAATGTAGGTACCAACTGATAGTCCAAGAAGGTGAAACAGTGATGCAGAGGGTCAAAGAATTGGAACAGGACTTTTATCATATCTTCCTCAATGTTGGTGTTGACCAAGCTGGTGAGGCTTCCATGCCTTTCACTGAATGAAGAGTTCTCAGGAATCCTGGATATAAGCTCCTTAAGCTGAGGAGGGATCCTTACAAGACTGATTGGAATCGTCTTTCTACGAACAGTTTCCATGTCCTACAAAACAAGAACAAAGATGAAAATTCGAACCCCTGAAATGGTTAGTTAATGCATATGATGCTGGATGATGTAATGATGCTATGATTAAACACAGATATTTACAAAGACAAACATGTAAGGCACACAAGGCACACAAGACAGGCCCTTAAGGTTTAAGGCCAGCATGGGGTCTGGGTAGTACCCTCTTGAAGTTGGTGGGTTCAACCTGTCCTAATCAAAGTAACCGGGTTCTAAGGTTCCCAATATCACGGGATTGCTTTCATTGTTCATCGTTTCGATTTAGCCACTGAACTGGCGACCGAAATATTCCAGGAAAGCAACCCTCAATTGAGTGTAGTGTCGAGTATCAACCAACCTCGGACTGCACCAAAGTCAGTTATCTCACTACCCTAAAGAGGCCAAGATTGTTCAATTAAGGTTCCTAAGGTCTGTTGATGCTTCATGACACCACATGGAGGCCCCGTACTCTCCTTGACTGACTCAAGGGTTACCGGTACACACCAAAGTGCCACATCAACGTAGCAGACTGTTTCAACCATGTCGGTATACCCCGCACAGTTCCCTCACAGCCTTGTTGCTACTTTCTAAGAAGGTATCCCCAGATCCGGGTTAGGATCTATAGAACTCCCAAGACAGTCCCACAATTTAAAGCAAACAGGGAAAGCAATTGAAAACACAGTTATGAACTAACCCTAAGGTACACCTCACTTTAAGTTAAGTCCCCAGCAGAGTCGCCAGTTCTGTGATCGGTGGATCTGGAACTGACTGTTTTAAAGCTGGTTCGCGAAATGTCGCGGAAGCAAGAGTCGCCACCGTCTTTTATTTTCTCCAATTGGAAAGGACAAAAGCACAGAAAAATTCCTTTAAAGAGATTGCTCTCGGTTCGGGAGGTAGGTTATAGAAAGGGAAGGTATTAGCACCCTTTCTATCCATGGTTATCCATGGGCTCTTAGGTACTTGCTCAATGTGTTTTCAAAATGTGTGCTTGCTTTTCAATTGTGGGTTTCAAAAATATTCTTTGAAAAGTTTCAGATCGACTCATACGTCAGAGTGTTTGAAAAAGTTTGTTTTGAAAGTTTTTGAAAGTGTTGGTGAAAAGAGTTTTTGTTTGGTTTGAAATTAGAGCAAGTACCTTTGAGAACCTACCTACCCTTAAGGAATTTGTCTGTGTAAATGTCCTTTAAGGTAGTGCCATCCCACCATTGAGAGGTAGGTAGCACCACCGTAGGAGGTGTTCGGGTCAATTCGAGTTTTAGGGACGTGGTGGTCACCGGAGCAATAGGAAGACACCTCAGAAGCTACCCTCATGCCAGGTTCCCAGACCATGAGGACTTACTAAGACGTTTTCTACTCGACGACCACCTTTCGAAAGGCAACAGGTGAGGCGTACCCTAGGGGTGGTGTGTGCGAATTGTGTGTCATTTTCAGTTTATTGTTTGTCTTGTCATGCAATGGTGATCTAACGATTTGATTTTATTTTTCGGGCATTCATTCTTTCATGCATATTTATTAACAATTAAAAGTGCGGGAATTTAAATCTAAACTATTACAACTGGCGCGGGTCCACATCGCCAAAAAACCGAACCCGATTTGACTGAAAATAAATAAAGCGAATAAATAAAAGTGCGAGAAATAAATCTAAACTTATTACAAGGCTTTGGGGCATATACAGAGGTATTTAAACAATGTAAAATAAATGCGCGCAATAAAGACTAAACAAGATTAGGGCGTTGGACCCTTTTACAAATAATTAAAATTAATCAAGGAAATTAAAAATTAAATGAAAAATAATGTTTTTTGTGTTTTTTAGGTTTAAAAGAAAAAAGAGAAAAGTTAATTAAAATTAAAATCCTAGTTCTATCATTTTTTAAGTTTATTATGAAAAAAGATTTAATTTCTAACCTAATTAAATTCTAAACTAGTTTATGTACAATTTTTGATTTATAGAAAATAAATAATAAATAATAGTATTGTGAGAAAAAGGGAAAAAATTAAAAAGGATATAAAAGTTAATAATTAACCTAATTCTACATTTTTTTTGGATTTTTATTATGAAAAAAGAATTAAAATTAAAACTAAGACCTAATTAAACTAAATGAGTTATATTTTAATTTATTAAAAAAAAGAATCAAAATTAATTATATTTTTTGTCCTTTCTGTATTTTTAATGTTTTTATATTTTTTGTAAGAATTAATTAAATCAGAAAATAAAACACAAAAAATAATAGAATATAAAGAAAATTAGAAAAAAGAAAAATAAAAAATATAACCAGGGAGGTGTGGATTTGAAATCTGGAGGTGCAAGCCTGGCCCATTTGCTGGCAATTTATTGACTTTTGAAATCATATGCACGCCTGTTGACTCGTCCTCATGGTATACCTTCAAGCTGGACCCTTGATCAGGTCCCCTGGGACACGTGGATAATGCCTCTTGAATGTGCATGGTGAGTCCTTATGTGGGCGCTGCATAGAACCTTGAAATGAAAAATAATATGAGAAATTGCAAGACCTGGGACTTGAACCCAGGTCATTATGGTCACATGCGCGTGTCTTGGCCAGCTGAGCCATTTGATTTCATTTAACCTATAATAGTTAATAAACAATATAAAATAAAACCAACGCATAATGACCAACACGCGCGCGAATTCAAATTGCCCAGTCTCCGTGTGACAGCTCATCGTCTCTTTCATTCTTTCTGAAACATGAGGACAAAGGCAACGTTTTTTTGATCGTTGCTTTAAAGGGCCTAATAGAAAATAGCGACTAGCCCCTCGTCGCTCATAAATTGAGCGCGAGGGTGCCATCTTCTTCGTCTGGATGAGCTGAGCATGATGATGGTACTGGCATGGTCCAATTTTTCCCCTAGTGAGAACCCCCAATTTGAAGCAACCTGTAACCCTAAAAAACGCACATGGTGGATTCTTGTATACAGCAAAATAATGTAATTAAACGTTGTGGTTAGCTTAGAAATAGCAATATGAACATGAATCAACAAAGAAAAATGCAAAAGGATGATGGAATCATGCTATACGATTTCAAAAGTTTCAAGGTTCAGTTTTGATTCTAACTACCAATTCTTGAGGTTTTAGTTGATGTTAATGATTGGCACGCGTTCAGAATTGTCTCAGAATGCTAATGGTATAAAAATTTTGGCTTCCAAAGATCCCTAGCACTGATTTCAGATTTGCCTTTTATGTCCAAATTTTCAAAGTGTCCAATGGCTTTTGAACGAGTTTTTTGCTGCACTAGGGTTAGGGTTTGACTCAATGATCATTATGGAATTGAATAGGCTTGCTAACTCTCCTTAATTCATGCTTGTTAGAGAATTGGCCTTAGAATTTGTCCATTAACCATTTTTTCCTAATTTCTAGCCAAAACCTAGACCTAGTGTGTAAATGAACCTTGGCCTGATTTTTGAGTTGGTTCATGATACATAGAACTTGTCCAAATTCATATGACACCATTTCATTGATTTTTAAATTTTATTTGAATTTTTAATGAATTAAAATGAATTAAATCATCAAAAATTAAATAAAATAAAAAAGTCAACATTTGGTCTTGAAATCAACCATGGGCCACGTGTGTGGCATGACAAGGATGGACAAAGTGAGAAAAATGGGGCCCTTTTGTCAAAATTGGATTTTCAAGGATAGTTGACTTTTGCCATTTCTCAAAAATTTCCCAACTTCTACAAGGCATAACTTGCTCAATTTTTAAGCTTTTCACATGTTCTTGGACATTTTGGAAAGGTCTTTGAGTCCTTTAACCAATGTCTTTGGTCCCATGTCATTTTGATCTACCAATCTCAAGTTATGGCCTTTGACTTAAAGTCCCTTTTTGTTGACTTTTGAAAATGACCTATAATATTGAAATTGATAACTTTTTGTGAGAGCATTTCTTGGACTTGAAGTATGAAGATGAGTTGTAGGAAATGTCTTTCTCTTCAAAATGAGCTTTGGATGGAATTTTTCTGATAATCCATGTGAAAGTTATGCCCTGGTCAATTTCAGTTGACTTTTTCAGCTGTCCAAATATAGCAACCTTTGCATCTTTGATGATTTCTGAGCCAAATTTTGAGAATCATGATCAAGCATTGATCAAATGATGTTTGTGGCTTCAAAATGATATGTTGACCAAAAATTTGAACTTTTGACTGCCAAATGACCATTTTGCCCCTACAGTTGACTGTAGTGCAATCTAGGGTTTTGACTGTGCAATCTTGAGCTGAATGCCTTGAAACTTGATATGGGAATGCTTGACCATGTTTGTAAGCATATGAGACTTGATTGGGCCTTTGAACACTTCCTTTTCTTGATCAGACTCAAAACCCTAATTTGGACTGTTTAGGAGACTGTTGCACTGCACAACCCTTGGGGAACTTTTCTAGCTTGGCTTGACAATTTCTTGAGGAATATGGGAGGGCAAATTTTGGGGTATAACAGGTTATCTAGCGGTTGATTTTATTTACATACAAACCCTAGGTCTAAACATGGTATAATTGAAAGCGATAAATTGCAGGAATTTAAAGTCTACGCTATTACAAATAAGTATCTGGGAATGGGGGTACAAATATTTACAAATGGGGATGAGACTTAATAGGAGAGTAGTGTCCAAATATATTTACAACCAAATCGAATCAATCGCAATGTAAATGTAGCAATGCATAAGAATAAAAGCAATGTATCAAAGTATTTGTGTAAGTGTGTATGATTATTTACAAATAATAAAAATGTTAACTTAATGCAAATTTAAGTATTTATTTATTAAATATTATTATCCTTTTTGTGTTTTTTGTTAATATGTACAAACAAAAGATTTAATTATAGAAAAGAAAATGTTTTAAATTTAATTATCTTACTAGCTATGTATTTAGTTAATGCTTTATATACAAAAGTTTTAATAAAAAAAAAGGTTCTAAAGAGAAAGTTGTTTAAACCTAATGAGAAAATCTAATATTTTTATATTTTTCAAATGTAATAAAATAAAAGAAAATTTTGTATATATAAAAAATGTATTGTTTTATTTAACAAAATAAAGGTTAAGTTATATAAAAAGAAAATAAAGGGATAAAAATAAAGGAAAGGGATTGATATAAGAGTATAAAAAAATAAAAAGAATAAAAAGTGGAATGGGCCATGGAGTTGAATTTGTGCTTGGCCCAAGCAAAACAGAAGCATGAGGGGGGGCGCACGCCAAAAAAAACAATTGGGCTTAGGCATTGATGGGGCGAACCGGCCCAAGCATTTCACAAATTTTGTTTTAGGGTTTTCATTAGTTTGTTCATTTGGGATTAGGGTTACAATGGACAAATGGCGCTCATCTTCTTCTCCGTTCCTTCGTTCTTTCAAGCTTCTGACTTTTCTCTCCGTCTATGGCCACCAAGCGCCATCATCCCTCTCTCCTTCCTCCACGGTCAAGCAAGGCGGTATTACGAAAAGGTTTGATTTGGTGCTTTGTACGTTTTACGCTTTGCATGTTTTTGATCTTGACAAATTTTTATTATTTATGTTATCATTATTGGTGTGAGGTATGAAAGAAAAGGGAGAAAGAGATAAACCTTTGGAGAGGAGAAGAGGTGGACGGTGCCGTCCTAGGCGGCCAAGGGAACGCGTGATGCCGGCTTGCTCTGGAAATTTGGTACTTGTATTTCACTTTTTAGGGTTTTATGATGATAACTAAAAACCTTTGCCTAGTTCTCTCTTCTGCTGTTTGCTTGCTGAGATGCTTGATATATTTGTATGCTTGCCCTTCTTTTTAATGCTTATTGGTCTCTTTTCCTCTTCTTCTTCTTTGGACGCCTGCTTGCTCCTTTCTGAGATGATTATCTGATGATGTTGTTGGATATGTTGGTTCTGATATCTGAGCTGTTGATGTTTATTCTGAGTATTGTTGTACGAACCCTATGATGAGGTTGCTCTGAGGGTGGCCTGTCTTCTTTGAATGCTTTGAGTTTGGATATTTTGATTTTGATTTGTGGGATCCTGAGCTTGCCTTGAATGCTTGTGTGTTTAGATCCTGGTACAGGCTTGTGTTACAGTTTTCTGGCATAGGCTTGTATGGCTTGATGTTTGAAGGTACAGGTTTGTGCTATTTCTGGCTTTTATATTGGTATAGGTTTTAGGCTTCAGGCTTGACACAGGTTATAGGCTTGGCTTTAGTTTATAACTTATGCAGGTTTTGTATGGCTTGCTTCAAGGTTTTGTGTGGTTTGAGGGTTTGAACAGGTTTACAGGCAGGAGGCAAGCTTGCAGGTTCAGGCTAGCTGTTTGTTCTGGTTTGACAATTTGTTTGTAAGCTTGTTTGTAAGCTTGTGTAGAGGTTTGAAGCAGGTTAACAGGTAAAGGCTTTCTGAGTTGAACCAGGTTTTTTTGCTATGCTTGGATTTGGGTTTTGAATCAGGTTGCAGGATTTTTGTTTGTTTGAAGCAGGTTGGAGGCAGCTCTGTATGTTTTTGTTGATACAGTTTTGTGGTATTTTTGCTTTGTATTATTCTGCCTCCTCTTTACTATGTTCTGATAACTTGGTCTTATATCTCTTTTTCTAAGCCTAAGCCTGTTGTAAGCCTATACTTCTTTTCCTCTTTCTCTCTCCACATATTTAAAAAGCATTATATTGCTTTCAACTGTACCTTTCTGAAAAAGTAGCTGGCTTTGGGAAATGATGTATTTTGAATATCTTGCTTGCAATATTTCTTTCCTCTGGATATTCCAGATTTCCTGCATATTGATATCTTTTTGACAGCCTTGGTTTTAACATTTCAAACTTGGTTAGGCATGTGCAGTTCAGTTTGCCTTTTGGACTTAGTTTGGAATTTTGGACTTTATAGTTTGTACAAGCTGTTTGTTTTGAAACTGTGCAGCTTGTTGACAATTTGAATTTGTGCAATTTATTTCTTTGTCATTATGCAGCCTTGTGCATTTCCATATTTTTTGCAAGCACATTTCTATCCTTCTTTGTGAACCAAGAGCAATCTTGTGATTTGCAGAGAGGGCAAACAAACTGATTCCGGCCAGTTACTTTTAATGATGAATGTCTGCCTTTTTATTTAATTCATCTGCATTGACTTCTCTTTTCTTTTTGCAGGTAAAATCAATTGAGCACAGGGGAGCAGCAATAGAGGATGAAGATTTAGGATAGATTTTAGGATAGTTTCAATTTATCTTTAATCATTGTAACAAATATTATTATAAATACTTGTAAATAATTATTGTATTTAAATAACAATTGTACAAATAATTAAAATAAATAAAAGTCTTTTTATTGATATTCCTTTTAATTCTTCTTCAAATGTTTATTTAATTATTTATAATTCTTAAATTATAATAAATGGAAATAAATCCCAATTATTCTAACTTAGAATAAATAAACAATTAATAAACACTGTGGTCTTAGCATCAATCAATAATAAACCCGGCGTTTCAAATAGCCATGAGCATTGCACATTCAAATCATACAAACATCCATATTATTTTGCCTTTACTGATTAAACCAAACACTGCAAGTCCTCAATTCAAATGCCTCAATCCAAATCTCAGAGTAAACTGAAAAGAACTGTAGAATTAATTCTTTCTGAGAATGCGCGCACAAAAACCCTAGTTCTTGATTAAATTTTCACATAAGTGCCTGCCTGATCAAACCTGAGCCAACTCAACCAAACCCTAGCAATCTGCTTGAACTGCTTCAAAAGTTAATGGAAACCCTAATTTAGATAGACTGATAAGAAAAAGTCTGTTTGACTGATTCTTACGCCAATCTGAAAAATCAGGAAAAGCCCGAAGCTGTGATTTCTTGTGGAAAAAGAGGATGGCAAATTTTGGGATACAACAGTTGCCCTTGTTCAATCTTCTTGAACCTGAAGAGTTAGATTGACAAGCTTGCCTTTCGTGACTCGAGGGTAAAAGGAGATTGGACACTAGAGTGCCCAAAAAATTTGCACTCGGTGATATGATGGTAGAGGAAATGGGCTTAAAGATGCCATTTGGTGATGGGCTTAAAGATGCCATCTGAAGATGTGACAGGGGGATGGGCTTAGAGATGCCATCTGGAAATGTGACAGAATATTGTCGGGGGGATGGTCTTAGAGATGCCATCTGGAAATGTGACAGAATCTTGTCGGGGGATGGGCTTAGAGATGCCATCTGGAAGTTGCTGGTAGGAGGATGGGCTTAAAGATGCCATCTGGAAATGTTGAACTGTATGTCATTGGTGAGTGAGTATCAGACAGGTATCCATGTTTTGGAACATCTCTAAACTGGGGGTCTGAACAAGCAATAGATTGAAATCCATGTTTGGAGAATCCGTAAACTATTTTCAGGAGTTGAAGTTGAATAAGCAATAGAGCAGCATCCATTGTTGGGAAGCGTCCGTAAACTATTTTCAAAAGTTGAGAAGAATCTAAACAAGCGATAGGTTAACGTCCGTTACTGGAGAACCCGTGAACTGTTTTCAGAAGTCTTGAAGTGGAGGAGGAACCGGTGTAGGGTTTCCTGACGATGAGTCCGTGTAAAACTACATCTGAATGATTCTGGAATAAGTATCAGAATGTCGCCATGTTTGGGTCACATCTGAACTATTTTTAGAAAGACTCTTAGAAGATGATGATCTTTGTCTATCGACTGAACTTTCCTAAAAAGGTAAAGAGTTAGTTGTATGCAATGTCATGATGCATGATGCAATGTATGTTATATCAATGTTTAGAATATGATTAATGCGCATGTAAGCTGATGAACTGTCTTGCCGAGGATAGATGAATCCTGGATGGCAGGAGATAAAAGAATCTTTATTGCCGCTGGGGAAAGTAATTCCTTGACTGCTGCAGGGGAGGGCAAGAAACTTTTGATTGTTGAGGATAAGAATTCCTGGGACCACTGTTGGGGAATCAGGAGCTTGGGTTGTATGCCAATCTACTGGGGATTCTTGTCTTGAGGGGATCTTTACTGGAGAATATTCGAATATTCTGTGAGGAACTGAGAATGAGAGTCTTCATTCTGCTTGGGGATTGATAGTTGGTAGTTTTAGCTTCGCTGGGGATTGCAAGAATCTTTTGATTGCTGCAGGTATTGACCTGGGATAAGTATCGGAATGTCGCCAAACCTGGGTCACATCTGAACTATCTCTAGAAGGAAATCTGGAATAAGTATCGGAATGTCGCCATCTCTGGGTCACATCTGAAACTATCTCTAGAAGGGAATCTTGAAAGAGTTACGGAATGTCGCCGTCTCTGGGTCACATCTGAACTATCTCTAGAAGGAAATCTGTAATAAGTTACGGAATGTCGCCATCTCTGGGTCACATCTGAAACTATCTTTAGAACGAAATCTGGAATAAGTTACGGAATATCGCCATCTCTGGGTCACATATGAAACTATCTCTAGAATGAAATCTGGATTAAGTTACGGAATGTCGCCATCTCTGGGTCACATCTGAAACTATCTCTAGAAGGAAATCTTGAATAAGTTACGGAATGTCGCCATCTCTGGGTCACATCTGAAACTATCTCTAGAAGGGAATCTGGAATAAGTATCGGAATGTCGCCAAATCTGGGTCACATCTAAACTATCTCTAGAAGGAAATCTGGAATAAGTATCGGAATGTCGCCAAACCTGGGTCACATCTGAAACTATCTCTAGACCTTGATTTTGTTAAGGGTCAGAAATTGGGAGTATACCAATCTACTGAGTTGATGAGAATCTTCATGCTGTTAACGGTCAGAAACTGGGAGTATACCAATCTTCTGAGGTTTTAAGGATGAGAATCTTCATTCTTGAGAGAAACAGATTTTTAGGAGCTTGAATTGTCCTTTATTCTGTTGGTGGTTGTAATTTTCCTGCAGGTGATGAAGGAATTTTGATGACCTTGGTTTTGACATTCGAATGCCCCAAGTGATGATGAAGGAGTCTTGAATCAGGTTACTCTGCAGATTGAGAGATTTCTTTAAATCTTGACTGGACTGCCCCAGGTTAACTGAACTCTGAAAGATCTATTGAAACCTTGACTGGACTGCTCCAGGTGTGCTGGATAGTGACATGTCATGCCCCTTGTTGATAGGAGATTTGTCAATGGAAGTGTCGTCCTTTTTGAAGTGATTTTGTTCACTGAGAGAGTTTTTGTTCCTCTGTACATTCGTTGTATGAATTTCTTCGCTGTCAAACAAATAGCCAAATGCAAACAGTGATATTCAAGCAATGCAAAGTTTATGTTTGTCTCGAAGTTTTGAAAAATGCGTTTTTTAGCAGAAAACTTTTTATAAGACAAATCAACACAAGATTTTAGAGCAAAGCCTTACATGAGTCAGGATACCTTTTGTAACAGTATGCTTTTGAATTAACCCGTGCTTCAATTAGGACTTTTAAAGGGTTGTAACGTGGCTTGGTTCACAGTTTAAGAAACAAAGGATAAAGGCTTAAAGTATATTTGTACCCACCCGCTCTTCGTGATGTTCTTCAATCCTAAGCTCAGTTAATTGTGCGTCGAACTCCATTCGAAATTGGAACGGCTTTTTGGGTGATGGTTTACCAGTTCAATTTTGGAAGACAGTCATCATCTCCTTTTTTCTTTTGCAACATTTTTTTCATGTTGTTGAGGATTTGTAATGACCTCTTTCTTTTGATTTGTTATCCCTAACTTTTGCCTGACTGTTCCTGTTTTCGAGATTACGGTCAGCGGGATGCCCCAGCTTTCTTAAGCCTCCTTTGTAGGTTTTGGCTCAGTGGGCTTTTATTTTTTTGAGAGATAATGACTGCCTGTGAGATAAGGAACCATCACTGTCTTTTGATTCCAGAGGAATGCTTTTCTTTGACGTCGTTCGTTGTATTACGAACTGAGAGTTTGCGACTTCAATGCGCACCTTTTTGAATTAACTGAGAGACTACCCTGCCCCAGGTTTATATCAAAGGTTTCAAATTGTTTAGAACAGAAAACTCCTACTTCTTTGGCTCGAAGGGGTTGACTAGGGATTATCTTCCTTATAACTCCAGTGTTTGGGAATTGAAAGAAATGCCTGTACATCATCAGCAAGGTCTGTTTAAAAGCATATTGTATGAGATTAAGGTATTGTTTCGTCATCCTCCCTCTAAAGGCTCGTAGCTTTTTATCGAGAGTTAAATATCATAAAGAAAGCATAAGAGTAGTGAAAACGAATGGATGAATTCAAGACAAACATATGCAATGCATTAATGAAACAAAGTTTGACATTAAAAGACAATTGTTTGAACAACAAAAGAAATTACAACTTCGAAAATTCAAATGAAAACAAAGACATTCTCAATGATTTGGAAAAGGAGCATTGATTATGCTGGAGTCTCTGGAGGGTCGAACTCGATCTCTTTGGCATCAATCATGTCTTGGATCTTGTTCTTCAGAGGCCAACAGTTGTTTGTGTCATGCCCCGGACTGTCAGAGTGGTATGCACACCTTTCATTGGGATGATAGGTAGGAGCAGAAGTATTTGGGTTCCGGAGGGGAGCCCTCAATGTAATCAGATCCCTCTTCAACAAGTGTTGCAGTGCCTGAGACAGCGGCATGTTGATGTTGGTGAACTGTCTCTTAGGTGCGACCTCCTTATGCTGATGCCCCTGTCTTTGTTGAGCAGGCGTAGGATTAGAGATCAAGATTGCTCCTACGTGTTGGTCATGACGACCCTTTTGACTGTTCGTAACATTGGACTCTTTCTTTCCATTGTAGGGAATCATTTGAGTATCCGAGGATGTAGTTCCTTGGATCTTTCCACTTTTGATGCCAGCTTCGACCCTCTCGCCGATCAGTATTAGCTCGGTGAACCCGGCTGAGGAGCTTCCAACTAAGTGATTGAAGAAAGGCCCTATCAAAGTCCCCATGAAGATTTCAATCAGCTCTCTGTCAGTTAAAGGGGGTTGCACCCTACCAGCCAGATCTCTCCACTTTTGGGCATATCCCTTGAAGCTCTCGTTAGAACCCATGGTCATGTTCTGCAATTGCACACGAGTTGGTGCAAGATCAGCATTGTACTGATACTGTTTGTAAAAAGCCCTAGCTAAATCTTCCCAGTTGTGGATGCGAGAACTCTTCAATTGATAAAACCACTCAAGTTGAGCCCCTACCAGACTTTCTTGGAAGAAATAGATCCAAAGCTTTGGATCAGTTGCGTATGGTTGAATCTTGCGGACATAAGACGTTAGGTGCATCTTAGGGCAAGAAACTCCATCGTACACGGAAAAGGTAGGGACTTTGAACTTTGGCGGGATGACCAATCCAGGAACCAAACCCAAGTCTCCTAAATCCAAGCCGGGTATTTGTTGAATCTCCATAGCATTGATACGATCCTCCAACTGTTTGTATCTGTCGTTAGCGAGAGGGTATTGTTCCTCGGAGTAGTCGGCTTCTTCTTCAACAATCTCCACATTGTGGTCTTCTTCAAGACTATCCCCCATGTTGGATGAAGTTGCAAGGTCTAGGGCTTTAGGTCTTCTCCTCAAGTTCAGGATGCCCGCTGCCTTCTTGGACTTCTTCTTCTTGTCTTTGAGAAGGAGAGCTGTCAGATCCTCTTGCCCTTTACCCATAGCCAGAAGCATTTATTGGAATTGAGTATTTTGAGCTTGGAGATCTTTCACCGTTTGTTCCATATCCATCTTACTGAAATAAACAGTAGGAAGATAAGGAGACCTGTATGGGAGAAACCTGCTATGCAATTATATGTATGATATATGTATGCAATGTTCTCAAGGATCTCTTGGGGTAAACACAAGAGAAAGTTAGAGGTTGAACTTCGATTTTTTATTGGAGAACTTTGCACCTGTGGATGTCCTTCCACGAGAATCAAGCTCACCATGTCAAGTGGGTCATAGCCCCTGATTCAAGTTGTTGCACTTGATCTTTGATGGCATTTGCTTAGAGGGGAAAACCTCTTGCCTCTTGGTAGACGTCTGGTTCAACGTGACCCTGCATCAAAAGAACCCTCGAGATCCTTGAAATGGTTACTAAATTGCTATGGTATGATGTTATGATGTTATGTACATGTATGCAAAAGCAAGTGAGTGTATATACAGACAATCATATTCACACAAAGCAAACAAGTCCTTAGGTTTAGGCTTGCATGGGGTTGTAGGTAAGTACCCTCTTGAAGTTAGTTGGCTCATCCTGTCCTAAAATAGAAACCGGGTTCTAAGGAGCTCAATATCACTGGACTGTTTTCTGTATTCATTGTTTTGGTTTAGCCACTTAACTGGCGACCAAAATATTCCAAGAAAACAACCCTCAATGAGTGTAGTATCGAGTATCTACCAACTTCGGACTACACCAAAGTCGGTCATCTCACTACCCCTAAAAAGGCTAGGATGGTCAAGTAAGGTTCTAAGAGTTTGTTAGTGCTTTACGACATCACTCAGCGGCCCCGTACTCTCCTTGATTGAACTCAAGGGTTACCGGTACTCACAAATATGTCACACTAACATATCTTACTGCTTCAACCGTGTCGGTATACCCCGCACAGTTCCCTCACAGTTTTATTGTTATTTACCTAAAAAGGTGCCCCCAAATCCGGGTGTAGGATTTACAACAAACCCAAACAAGGACCTAAAAAAGTAAAGCAATCAAGGCAATCAAAGCAAGAATGTAAAGGCGATCTAAACCCTAAGGTAACCCCACTTTTAAGTTAAATCCCCAGTAGAGTCGCCAGTTCTGTGATACAGTGGGAGAACTGACTTGAGTTTTGCGTTTTGTTTTCGCACTTGTTCGGTTTAGCAAGAGTCTCCACCGACTTTTTATTTTATCCTAAAGGAAAGGTTAAAAAGCACAGGAAAAACCTTTTGAGATGTTTCGTGGGTTCGGGGGGTAGATTATGAAAAGGGAAGGTATTAGCACCCTTTTCATCCATGGTTATCCATGGGCTCTTAGTTACTTGTTTTAGATCACTTGCCTTGATTTTCGATTGCTTGAAATGATGGTGTGTGTGTGTGTTTTGAAAATGTTTTGAAAAAGATGCCTTGTCTAGGCAACCGTTGTAATAATTCTTTACTCTAATGTTTTACAAATGTGTTTGTCTTTTCGAAAAGATTTTTCAAAGTTTTTGGAAGTTTGTTTTGAAAGTGTTTGTGGAGTGGGTTTTTGAAAAGTAGGCAAGTGTGTTTTGCAAGTTTGATCAAGTAACTAAGAGTTGTCTACCCCTAAATTTACTCAAAGGTTTTTCTCATGTTTTAACCCTTTTAACAGTATTGTTCCACCATTGTATTTGGTGGACAATCTTGTGTTAGGATGTTAACGGGACAGGCGCGGGTCATCGTATGGACCATGAATGCAATGGTGCCAAGTGTATTTGGCAATTTTTCTTGAAGGGACTATGATCATTTTGTTTAGGCAACTTTCGAAAGCGTCATCGAGGGACTATGATCATTTGATTTGTTTTGTTTTGCCAAAGAACTCAACGTGCAAGCATGGCCCATTTTGGAAGGCAACGAGTGGGATTACCCTAGGGGTGCAAGTGTGAATTGTGTATTGATTGTCATGCATTTTTCTTGTATTAAGTTATCTAGCGGTTGATTTTATTTACATACAAACCCTAGGTCTAAACATGGTATAATTGAAAGCGATAAATTGCGGGAATTTAAAGTCTACGCTATTACAAATAAGTATCTGGGAATGGGGGTACAAATATTTACAAATGGGTATGAGACTTAATAGGAGAGTAGTGTCCGAATATATTTACAACCAAATCGAATCAATCGCAATGTAAATGTAGCAATGCATAAGAATAAAAGCAATATATCAAAGTATTTGTGTAAGTGTGTATGATTATTTACAAATAATAAAAATGTTAACTTAATGCAAATTTAAGTATTTATTTATTAAGTATTATTATCCTTTTTGTGTTTTTTGTTAATATGTACAAACAAAAGATTTAATTAAAGAAAAGAAAATGTTTTAAATTTAATTATCTTACTAGCTATGTATTTAGTTAATGCTTTATATACAAAAGTTTTAATAAAAAAAAGGTTCTAAAGAGAAAGTTGTTTAAACTTAATGAGAAAATCTAATATTTTTATATTTTTCAAATGTAATAAAATAAAAGAAAATTTTGTATATATAAAAAAATGTATTGTTTTATTTAACAAAATAAAGGTTAAGTTATATAAAAAGAAAATAAAGGGATAAAAATAAAGGAAAGGGATTGATATAAGAGTATAAAAAAAATAAAAACAATAAAAAGTGGAATGGGCCATGGAGTTGAATTTGTGCTTGGCCCAAGCAAAACAGAAGCATGAGGGGGGCGCACGCCAAAAAAACAATTGGGCTTAGGCATTGATGGGGCGAACCGGCCCAAGCATTTCACAATTTTTTTTTAGGGTTTTCATTAGTTTGTTCATTTGGGATTAGGGTTACAATGGACAAACGGCGCTCATCTTCTTCTCCGTTCCTTCGTTCTTTCAAGATTCTGACTTTTCTCTCCGTCTATGGCCACCAAGCGCCATCATCTCTCTCTACTTCCTCCACGGTCAAGCAAGGCGGTATTACGAAAAGGTTTGATTTGGTGCTTTGTACGTTTTACGCTTTGCATGTTTTTGATCTTGGCAAATTTTGATTATTTATGTTATCATTATTGGTGTGAGGTATGAAAGAAAAGGGAGAAAGAGATAAACCTTTGGAGAGGATAAGAGGTGGACGGTGGCGTCCTAGGCGGCCAAGGGAACGCGTGATGCCGGCTTGCTCTGGAAATTTGGTACTTGTATTTCACTTTTTAGGGTTTTATGATGATAACTGAAAACCTTTGCCTAGTTCTCTCTTCTGTTGTTTGCTTGCTGAGATGCTTGATATGTTTGTATGCTTGCCCTTATTTTGAATGCTTATTGGTCTCTTTTCCTCTTCTTCTTCTTTGGACGCCTGCTTGCTCCTTTATGAGATGATTATCTGATGATGTTGTTGGATATGTTGGTTCTGATATCTGAGTTGTTGATGTTTATTCTGAGTATTGTTGTACGAACCCTATGATGAGGTTGCTCTGAGGGTGGCCTGTCTGCTTTGAATGCTTTGAGTTTGGATATTTTGATTTTGATTTGTGGGATCCTGAGCTTGCCTTGAATGCTTGTGTGTTTAGATCCTGGTACAGGCTTGTGTTACAGTTTTCTGGCATAGGCTTGTATGGCTTGATGTTTGAAGCTACGGGCTTGTGCTATTTCTGGATTTTATATTGGTACAGGTTTTAGGCTTCAGGCTTGACACAGGTTATAGTCTTGGCTTTAGTTTATAACTTATGCAGGTTTTGTATGGCTTGCTTCAAGGTTTTGTGTGGTTTGAGGGTTTGAACAGGTTTACAGGCAGGAGGCAAGCTTGCAGGTTCAGGCTAGCTGTTTGTTCTGGTTTGACAATTTGTTTGTAAGCTTGTTTGTAAGCTTGTGTAGAGGTTTGAAGCAGGTTAACAGGTAAAGGCTTTCTGAGTTGAACCAGGTTTTTTTGCTATGCTTGGATTTGGGTTTTGAATCAGGTTGCAGGATTTTTGTTTGTTTGAAGCAGGTTGGAGGCAGCTCTGTATGTTTTTGTTGATACAGTTTTGTGGTATTTTTGCTTTGTATTATTCTGCCTCCTCTTTACTATGTTCTGATAACTTGGTCTTATATCTCTTTTTCTAAGCCTAAGCCTGTTGTAAGCATATACTTCTTTTCCTCTTTCTCTCTCCACAGATTTAAAAAGCATTATATTGCTTTCAACTGTACCTTTCTGAAAAAGTAGCTGGCTTTGGGAAATGATGTATTTTGAATATCTTGCTTGCAATATTTCTTTCCTCTGCATATTCCAGATTTCCTACATATTGATATCTTTTTGACAGCCTTCGTTTTAACATTTCAAACTTGGTTAGGCATGTGCAGTTCAGTTTGCCTTTTGGACTTAGTTTGGAATTTTGGACTTTATAGTTTGTACATGTTGTTTGTTTTGAAACTGTGCAACTTGTTGACAATTTGAATTTGTGCAATTTGTTTCTTTGTCATTATGCAGCCTTGTGCATTTCCATATTTTTTGCAAGCACATTTCTATCCTTCTTTGTGAACCAAGAGCAATCTTGTGATTTGCAGAGAGGGAAAACAAACTGATTCCGGCCAGTTACTTTTAATGATGAATGTCTGCCTTTTTATTTAATTCATCTGCATTGACTTCTCTTTTCTTTTTGCAGGTAAAATCAATTGAGCACAGGGGAGCAGCAATAGAGGATGAAGATTTAGGATAGATTTTAGGATAGTTTCAATTTATCTTTAATCATTGTAACAAATATTATTATAAATACTTGTAAATAATTACTGTATTTAAATAACAATTGTACAAATAATTAAAATAAATAAAAGTCTTTTTATTGATATTCCTTTTAATTCTTCTTCAAATGTTTATTTAATTATTTATAATTCTTAAATTATAATAAATGGAAATAAATCCCAATTATTCTAACTTAGAATAAATAAACAATTAATAAACACTGTGGTCTTAGCATCAATCAATAATAAACCCGGCGTTTCAAATAGCCATGAGCATTGCACATTCAAATCATACAAACATCCATATTATTTTGCCTTTACTGATTAAACCAAACACTGCAAGTCCTTAATTCAAATGCCTCAATCCAAATCTCAGAGTAAACTGAAAAGAACTGTAGAATTAATTCTTTCTGAGAATGCGCGCACAAAAACCCTAGTTCTTGATTAAATTTTCACATAAGTGCCTGCCTGATCAAACCTGAGCCAACTCAACCAAACCCTAGAAATATGCTTGAACTGCTTCAAAAGTTAATGGAAACCCTAATTTGGATAGACTGATAAGAAAAAGTTTGTTTGACTGATTCTTACGCCAATCTGAAAAATCAGGAAAAGCCCGAAGCTGTGATTTCTTGTGGAAAAAGAGGATGGCAAATTTTGGGATACAACAGTTGCCCCTGTTCAATCTTCTTGAACCTGAAGAGTTAGATTGGCAAGCTTGCCTTTCGCAACTCGAGGGTAAAAGGAGATTGGACACTAGAGTGCCCAAAAAATTTGCACTCGGTGATATGATGGTAGAGGAAATGGGCTTAAAGATGCCATTTGGTGATGGGCTTAAAGATGCCATCTGAAGATGTGACAGGGGGATGGGCTTAGAGATGCCATCTGGAAATGTGACAGAATATTGTCAGGGGGATGGGCTTAGAGATGCCATCTGGAAATGTGACAGAATCTTGTCGGGGGATGGGCTTAGAGATGCCATCTGGAAGTTGCTGGTAGGAGGATGGGCTTAAAGATGCCATCTGGAAATGTTGAACTGTATGTCATTGGTGAGTGAGTATCAGACAGGTATCCATGTTTTGGAACATCTCTAAACTGGGGGTCTGAACAAGCAATAGATTGACATCCATAATTGGAGAATCCGTAAACTATTTTCAGGAATTGAAGTTGAATAAGCAATAGAGCAGCATCCATTGTTGGGAAGCGTCCGTAAACTGTTTTCAAAAGTTGAGAAGAATCTAAACAAGCGATAGGTTAACGTCCGTTACTGGAGAACCCGTGAACTATTTTCAGAAGTCTTGAAGTGGAGGAGGAACCGGTGTAGGGTTTCCTGACGATGAGTCCGTGTAAAACTGCATCTGAATGATTCTGGAATAAGTATCAGAATGTCGCCATGTCTGGGTCACATCTGAACTATTTCTAGAAAGACTCTTAGAAGATGATGATCTTTATCTATCGACTGATCTTTCCTGAAAAGGTAAAGAGTTAGTTGTATGCAATGTCATAATGCATGATGCAATGTATGTTATATCAATGTTTAGAATGTGATGAATGCGCATGTAAGCTGATGAACTGTCTTGCCGAGGATAGATGAATCATGGATGGCAGGAGATAAAAGAATCTTGACTGCCGCTGGGGAAAGTAATTCCTTGACTGCTGCAGGGGAGGGCAAGAAACTTTTGATTGTTGAGGATAAGAAGTCCTGGGACCACTGTTGGGGAATCAGGAGCTTGGGTTGTATGCCAATCTACTAGGGATTCTTGTCTTGAGGGGATCTTTACTGGAGAATATTCGAATATTCTGTGAGGAACTGAGAATGAGAGTCTTCATTCTGCTTGGGGATTGATAGTTGGTAGTTTTAGCTCCGCTGGGGATTGCAAGAATATTTTGATTGCTGCAGGTATTGACCTGGGATAAGTATCGAAATATCGCCAAACCTGGGTCACATCTGAACTATCTCTAGAAGGAAATCTGGAATAAGTATCGGAATGTCGCCATCTCTGGGTCACATCTGAAACTATCTCTAGAAGGGAATCTTGAAAGAGTTACGGAATGTCGCCATCTCTGGGTCACATCTGAACTATCTCTAGAAGGAAATCTGGAATAAGTTACGGAATGTCGCCATCTCTGGGTCACATCTGAAACTATCTTTAGAACGAAATCTGGAATAAGTTACGGAATGTCGCCATCTCTGGGTCACATCTGAAACTATCTCTAGAATGAAATCTGGAATAAGTTACGGAATGTCGCCATCTCTGGGTCACATCTGAAACTATCTCTAGAAGGAAATCTTGAATAAGTTACGGAATGTCGCCATCTCTGGGTCACATCTGAAACTATCTCTAGAAGGGAATCTGGAATAAGTATCGGAATGTCGCCAAATCTGGGTCACATCTGAACTATCTCTAGAAGGAAATCTGGAATAAGTATCGGAATATAGCCAAACCTGGGTCACATCTGAAACTATCTCTAGACCTTGATTTTGTTAAGGGTCAGAAATTGGGAGTATACCAATCTTTTGAGTTGATGAGAATCTTCATGCTGTTAACGGTCAGAAACTGGGAGTATACCAATCTTCTGAGGTTTTAAGGATGAGAATCTTCATTCTTGAGAGAAACAGATTTTTAGGAGCTTGAATTGTCCGTTATTCTGTTGGTGGTTGTAATTTTCCTGCAGGTGATGAAGGAATTTTGATGACCTTGGTTTTGACATTCGAATGCCCCAAGTGATGATGAAGGAGTCTTGAATCAGGTTACTCTGCAGATTGAGAGATTTCTTGAAATCTTGACTGGCCTGCCCCAGGTTAACTGAACTCTGAAAGATCTATTGAAACCTTGACTGGACTGCCCCAGGTGTGCTGGATAGTGACATGTCATGCCCCTTGTTGATAGGAGATTTGTCAATAGAAGTGTCATCCTTTTTGAAGTGATTTTGTTCACTGAGAGAGTTTTCGTTCCTCTTTACATTCGCTGTATGAATTTCTTTGCTGTCAAACAAATAGCCAAATGCAAACAGTGATATTCAAGCAATGCAAAGTTTATGTTTGTCTCGAAGTTTTGAAAAATGCGTTTTTTAGCAGAAAACTTTTTATAAGACAAATCAACACAAGATTTTAGAGCAAAGCCTTACAGGAGTCAGGATACCTTTTGTAACAGTATGCTTTCGAACTAACCCGTGCTTCAATTAGGACTTTTGAAGGGTTGTAACGTGGCTTGGTTCACGGTTTAAGAAACAAAGGATAAAGGCTCAAAGTATATTTGTACCCACCCGCTCTTCGTGATGTTCTTCAATCCTAAGCTCAGTTAATTGTGCGTCGAACTCCATTCGAAATTGGAATGGCTTTTTGGGTGATGGTTCACCAGTTGAATTTTGGAAGACAGTCATCATCTCCTTTTTTCTTTTGCAACATTTTTTTCATGTTGTTGAGGATTTATAATGACCTCTTTCTTTTGATTTGTTATCCCTAACTTTTGCTTGACTGTTCCTGTTTTCGAGATTACAGTCAGCGGGATGCCCCAGCTTTCTTAAGCCTCCTTTGTAGGTTTTGGCTCAGTGGGCTTTTATTTTTTTGAGAGATAATGACTGCCTATGAGATAAGGAACCATCACTGTCTTTTGATTCCAGAGGAATGCTTTTCTTTGACGTCGTTCGTTGTATTACGAACTGAGAGTTTGCGACTTCAATGCGCGCCTTTTTGAATTAACTGAGAGACTACCCTGCCCCAGGTTTATATCAAAGGTTTCAAATTGTTTAGAACAGAAAACTCCTACTTCTTTGGCTCGAAGGGGTTGACTAGGGATTATCTTCCTTATAACTCCAGTGTTTGGGAATTGAAAGAAATGTCTGTACATCATCAGCAAGGTCTGTTTAAAAGCATATTGTATGAGATTAAGGTATTGTTTCGTCATCCTCCCTCTAAAGGCTCGTAGCTTTTTATCGAGAGTTAAATATCATAAAGAAAGCATAAGAGTAGTGAAAACGAATGGATGAATTCAAGACAAACATATGCAATGCATTAATGAAACAAAGTTTGACATTAAAAGACAATTGTTTGAACAACAAAAGAAATTACAACTTCGAAAATTCAAATGAAAACAAAGACATTCTCAATGATTTGGCAAAGGAGCATTGATTATGCTGGAGTCTCTGGAGGGTCGAACTCGATCTCTTTGGCATCAATCATGTCTTGGATCTTGTTCTTCAGAGGCCAACAGTTGTTTGTGTCATGCCCCGGACTGTCAGAGTGGTATGCATACCTTTCATTGGGATGATAGGTAGGAGCAGAAGTATTTGGGTTCCGGAGGGGAGCCCTCAATGTAATCAGATCCCTCTTCAACAAGTGTTGCAGTGCCTGAGACAGTGGCATGTTGATGTTGGTGAACTGTCTCTTAGGTGCGACCTCCTTATGCTGATGCCCCTGTCTTTGTTGAGCAGGCGTAGGATTAGAGATCAAGATTGCTCCTACGTGTTGGTCATGACGACCCTTTTGACTGTTCGCAACATTGGACTCTTTCTTTCCATTGTAGGGAATCATTTGAGTACTCACAAATATGTAACACTAACATAGCTTACTGCTTCAACCGTGTCGGTATACCCCGCACAGTTCCCTCACAGTTTTATTGCTATTTACCTAAAAAGGTGCCCCCAAATCCGGTGTAGGATTTACAACAAACCCAAACAAGGACCCAAAAAGTAAAGCAATCAAGGCAATCAAAGCAAGAATGTAAAGGCGATCTAAACCCTAAGGTAACCCCACTTTTAAGTTAAATCCCCAGCAGAGTCGCCAGTTCTGTGATACGGTGGGAGAACTGACTTGAGTTTTGCGTTTTGTTTTCACACTTGTTCGGTTTAGCAAGAGTCTCCACCGACTTTTTATTTTATCCTAAAGGAAAGGTTAAAAAGCACAGGAAAAACCTTTTGAGATGTTTCGTGGGTTCGAGGGGTAGATTATGAAAAGGGAAGGTATTAGCACCCTTTTCATCCATGGTTATCCATGGGCTCTTAGTTACTTGTTTTAGATCACTTACCTTGATTTTTGATTACTTGAAATGATGGTGTGTGTGTGTGTTTTGAAAATGTTTTGAAAAAGATGCCTTGTCTAGGCAACCGTTGTAATAATTCTTTACTCGAATGTTTTACAAAGGTGTTTGTCTTTTCGAAAAGATTCTTCAAAGTTTTTGGAAGTTTGTTTTGAAAGTGTTTGTGGAGTGGGTTTTTGAAAAGTAGGCAAGTGTGTTTTGCAAGTTTGATCAAGTAACTAAGAGTTGTCTACCCCTAAATTTACTCAAAGGTTTTTCTCATGTTTTAACCCTTTTAACAGTATTGTTCCACCATTGTATTTGGTGGATAATCTTGTGTTAGGATGTTAACGGGACAGGTGCGGGTCATCGTATGGACCATGAATGCAATGGTGCCAAGTGTCTTTGGCAATTTTGCTTGAAGGGACTATGATCATTTTGTTTAGGCAACTTTCGAAAGCGTCATCGAGGGACTATGATCATTTGATTTGTTTTGTTTTGCCAAAGAACTCAACGTGCAAGCATGGCCCATTTTGGAAGGCAACGAGTGGGATTACCCTAGGGGTGCAAGTGTGAATTGTGTATTGATTGTCATGCATTTGTCTTGTATTATGTTATCTAGCGGTTGATTTTATTTACATACAAACCCTAGGTCTAAACATGGTATAATTGAAAGCGATAAATTGCGGGAATTTAAAGTCTACACTATTACAAATAAGTATCCGGGAATGGGGGTACAAATATTTACAAATGGGGATGAGACTTAATAGGAGAGTAGTGTCCAAATATATTTACAACCAAATCGAATCAATCACAATGTAAATGTAGCAATGCATAATAATAAAAGCAATGTATCAAAGTATTTGTGTAAGTGTGTATGATTATTTACAAATAATAAAAATGTTAACTTAATGCAAATTTAAGTATTTATTTATTAAGTATTATTATCCTTTTTGTGTTTTTTGTTAATATGTATAAACAAAAGATTTAATTATAGAAAAGAAAATGTTTTAAATTTAGTTATCTTACTAGCTATGTATTTAGTTAATGCTTTATATACAAAAGTTTTAATAAAAAAGGTTCTAAAGAGAAAGTTGTTTAAACCTAATGAGAAAATCTAATATTTTTATATTTTTCAAATGTAATAAAATAAAAGAAAATTTTGTATATATAAAAAAATGTATTGTTTTATTTAACAAAATAAAGGTTAAGTTATATAAAAAGAAAATAAAGGGATAAAAATAAAGGAAAGGGATTGATATAAGAGTATAAAAAAATAAAAAGAATAAAAAGTGGAATGGGCCATGGAGTTGAATTTGTGCTTGGCCCAAGCAAAACAGAAGCATGAGGGGGGCGCACGCCAAAAAAAACAATTGGGCTTAGGCATTGATGGGGCGAACCGGCCCAAGCATTTCACAAATTTTGTTTTAGGGTTTTCATTAGTTTGTTCATTTAGGATTAGGGTTACAATGGACAAACGGCGCTCATCTTCTTCTCCGTTCCTTCGTTCTTTCAAGCTTCTGACTTTTCTCTCCGTCTATGGCCACCAAGCGCCATCATCCCTCTCTCCTTCCTCCACGGTCAAGCAAGGCGGTATTACGAAAAGGTTTGATTTGGTGCTTTGTACGTTTTACGCTTTGCATGTTTTTGATCTTGACAAATTTTGATTATTTATGTTATCATTATTGGTGTGAGGTATGAAAGAAAATGGAGAAAGAGATAAACCTTTGGAGAGGAGAAGAGGTGGACGGTGGCGTCCTAGGCGGCAAAGGGAACACGTGATGCCGGCTTGCTCTGGAAATTTGGTACTTGTATTTCACTTTTTAGGGTTTTATGATGATAACTAAAAACCTTTGCCTAGTTCTCTCTTCTGCTGTTTGCTTGCTGAGATGCTTGATATATTTGTATGCTTGCCCTTCTTTTGAATGCTTATTGGTCTCTTTTCCTCTTCTTCTTCTTTGGACGCCTGCTTTCTCCTTTCTGAGATGATTATCTGATGATGTTGTTGGATATGTTGGTTCTGATATCTGAGCTATTGATGTTTATTCTGAGTATTGTTGTACGAACCCTATGATGAGGTTGCTCTGAGGGTGGCCTGTCTGCTTTGAATGCTTTGAGTTTGGATATTTTGAATTTGATTTGTGGGATCCTGAGCTTGCCTTGAATGCTTGTGTGTTTAGATCCTGGTACAGGCTTGTGTTACAGTTTTCTGGCATAGGCTTGTATGGCTTGATGTTTGAAGCTACAGGCTTGTGCTATTTCTGGCTTTTATATTGGTACAGGTTTTAGGCTTCAGGCTTGACACAGGTTATAGGCTTGGCTTTAGTTTATAACTTATGCAGGTTTTGTATGGCTTGCTTCAAGGTTTTGTGTGGTTTGAGGGTTTGAACAAGTTTACAGGCAGGAGGCAAGCTTGCAGGTTCAGGCTAGCTGTTTGTTCTGGTTTGACAATTTGTTTGTAAGCTTGTTTGTAAGCTTGTGTAGAGGTTTGAAGCAGGTTAACAGGTAAAGGCTTTCTGAGTTGAACCAGGTTTTTTTGCTATGCTTGGATTTGGGTTTTGAATCAGGTTGCAGGATTTTTGTTTGTTTGAAGCAGGTTGGAGGCAGCTCTGTATGTTTTTGTTGATACAGTTTTGTGGTATTTTTGCTTTGTATTATTCTGCCTCCTCTTTACTATGTTCTGATAACTTGGTCTTATATCTCTTTTTCTAAGCCTAAGCCTGCTGTAAGCCTATACTTCTTTTCCTCTTTCTCTCTCCACAGATTTAAAAAGCATTATATTGCTTTCAACTGTACCTTTCTAAAAAAGTAGCTGGCTTTGGGAAATGATGTATTTTGAATATCTTGCTTGCAATATTTCTTTCCTCTGCATATTCCAGATTTCCTGCATATTGATATCTTTTTGACAGCCTTGGTTTTAACATTTCAAACTTGGTTAGGCATGTGCAGTTCAGTTTTCCTTTTGGACTTAGTTTGGAATTTTGGACTTTATAGTTTGTACATGCTGTTTGTTTTGAAACTGTGCAGCTTGTTGACAATTTGAATTTGTGCAATTTGTTTCTTTGTCATTATGCAGCCTTGTGCATTTCCATATTTTTTGCAAGCACATTTCTATCCTTCTTTGTGAACCAAGAGCAATCTTGTGATTTGCAGAGAGGGCAAACAAACTGATTCCGGCCAGTTACTTTTAATGATGAATGTCTGCCTTTTTATTTAATTCATCTGCATTGACTTCTCTTTTCTTTTTGCAGGTAAAATCAATTGAGCACAGGGGAGCAGCAATAGAGGATGAAGATTTAGGATAGATTTTATGATAGTTTCAATTTATCTTTAATCATTGTAACAAATATTATTATAAATACTTGTAAATAATTACTGTATTTAAATAAAAATTGTACAAATAATTAAAATAAATAAAAGTCTTTTTATTGATATTCCTTTTAATTCTTCTTCAAATGTTTATTTAATTATTTATAATTCTTAAATTATAATAAATGGAAATAAATCTCAATTATTCTAACTTAGAATAAATAAACAATTAATAAACACTGTGGTCTTAGCATCAATCAATAATAAACCCGGCGTTTCAAATAGCCATAAGCATTGCACAGTCAAATCAAACAAACATCCATATTCTTTTGCCTTTACTGATTAAACCAAACACTGCAAGTCCTCAATTCAAATGCCTCAATCCAAATCTCAGAGTAAACTGAAAAGAACTGTAGAATTAATTCTTTCTGAGAATGCGCGCACAAAAACCCTAGTTCTTGATTAAATTTTCACATAAGTGCCTGCCTGATCAAACCTGAGCCAACTCAACCAAACCCTAGCAATCTGCTTGAACTTCTTCAAAAGTTAATGGAAACCCTAATTTGGATAGACTGATAAGAAAAAGTTTGTTTGACTGATTCTTACGCCAATATGAAAAATCAGGAAAAGCCCGAAGCTGTGATTTCTTGTGGAAAAAGAGGAGGGCAAATTTTGGGGTACAACACCCGAGTAGGCATCCATGAACGACAACGTTTTGTAGCCGGCCGAGTTGTCGACCAGCATGTCTATGTTAGGCAAAGGGAAAGAATCTTCCGGGCAAGCCTGGTTGAGATCGGTATAGTCAACACACATCCTCCATTTTCCATTATTATTTTTAACGAGTACAACGTTTGACAGCCAGGTGAAATACCGGGCTTCAGAAATAAAATTTGCCTCTAGAAGGTCTTTTACAGCTTTTTCAGCAGCCTCTGTTTTTTCTGGACACTTCCTACATCTACGTTGCACTACGGCCCTAGCGGCAGGATCTATGGCGAGGTTGTGACAGGCGACCTCAGGGTCGAGTCCGGGCATCTCCGCGGCGCTCCAGGCGAACAGGTCAGCATTCTCGCGCAATCAGACCTTGATTTGCTTTCTTGCCAAGTCGGAGAGATCTTTGCCAATCTTCACACCTTTGGTCGGGTCTGTGCCGAGGGGGACGAGCTCAAAATCCCCGTCCGGTATTGGTCGGAGTGGGATTTGCTCGCCGTTGAGAGGTTCGTCTTGGTCAAACGAGTGTCCAGAGCTATAGAGTCGACCTTTGGTGGAGCTCTCTGGACTTCTTCCTTGGGGGACTCTTGCTTGTCGGGCTCCTGTCGCGTCCTTTTGACGGGCCTTGTCCCTATGTCGACAGTATCGCATCCTTTAGAAGCAGCGTTGAAACACCTCCGGGAAGCGGCTAGGTCTCCTTGGATAGTAGCTACCCGTGCCCTCTTGGTGTAGAATTTCATCTTCAGGTGGACGGTCGAGGGCACCGCTGTCAGTTCTGCCAGTGTTGGTCTCCCCAGGATGCAGTTGTACAGAGACGGGCAGTCGATGACGAGGAAGCGTACTTTGACTTGTCTTGTAGCCGTTCCTTCGCCGAATGTAACCAGGAGCTCGACATACCCCCAAGGTTTGGAGGTCGAGCCATTGAAACCTTGTAAGTCCGACCCTACGTATGGCGAGAGATGTGATGTACATCAAAATTGGCCATTCTTGCCCTTATCAGTAAGGGGATGACCGCGTTCGGGGCTCCACCGAGGAGCTCTTCTAGGTAGAAGGTGATGGGCTCTGACCTGCCCTTCACCCTTTCGAACGTCACTGTTTGCAGGGGTGTCGCGTCGACCAGCTCGTCCAACTTCCTCTTAGCCGAATTAATGGTCAAGTCGTTGAATCCTCCTCCGTTGATGACCATGGCGGAGGGGAAATATTCCCACCTGTTGTGCATTGTGAGCGGCTCCTGCAGGTGCTCGGGGATGTCGAAGTCCTCGGGCCTGGTCACAGAGAAGGCGGTCTGGATGGGGACCGACTCGTCAGATGGTCGGACATCTTCCTCCGGCTCCCTTGTCTCCTGGGCGTCGCGACGGGGAGCGTCGCTTCGCCGGTACTGCGCGAGCCTCCCTCCCTTGATGAGGGTTTCGATGGCGTCCTTGAGGTGGACGCAATCCTCAGTCAGATGACCATGGCTCCTATGGTACTGACAATATTTGTTTTTGTCTGCTCTCGGCTTGGCGGGAGCAGGTCGGGGACGTTTGACACCGCCGTCCTTGAAATCAGTGCTGGCACACTCCGCCAGAATGCGCTCGCGGGAAGCTGTGAGGGGAGTGTACTCGGTGAAACGCCCCGAGGGTCCTCTTTGATCTCGGACTTTCCGGGGTCTGTCTTCTTTTATTTTCTCCCCGGTTCGTCGAGGAGGAGGAGCTTCTTGGCGCGAGCTGCTGTTGGACCCGTGAGTCCTGGGATCTCGGGCTCTGTTGGCCGCTTCCCTCTCCTCGTAGTCCATGTATGCCCGAGCTTTTTCGAGGAGGGCGTCGAATGTCCTGGGTGGCTCGATGCCCACAGATTTTCTGAATTCTGTGCCGGGGAGGAGCCCCCTCTCCAGCAGATATCTTTTCATATGGTCCGTGCAGGGGACCTGTATGGCTTCTCGGTTGAAGTGATTGATGAACTCCCTCAAGGTTTCATCCTGTCTTTGGATGATGGCCTCGAGAGCCGCCTCGGTCTTTGGATGTTGTCGAGAAGCTGTAAATGAACTGATGAACTGGTTTTTCAGGTTTCGCCACGAGGTGATTGAGCCCGGGGCGAGTCCTTTGTACCAGTCCATTGCCGCCTTCCTGAGAGTCGTGGGGAATAGTCGTCATTTTATGGGTCCTCCGACATTGTGGTAATGCAGCATAGCCTCGAACCCGTCTATGTGGTCGACCGGGTCCGCGACTCCATCGTACTCCTTCAGGTGCGGGGGTTTCTCCATGCCCGGGGGGATGGGTGCTTCCATGATAGCTTGCGACAGGGGACCGCGGGGGGTCGTCCTCGTCGCTCCTCTCCGAAGACAGAGATAGGGACCTATAATACTGTCTGGCACGACGGTCCTGGTCGTGTTGAGTCTCTCTCGAGTGTGATGCTCATTGGTTGAATCTTACACACCCGTCTCCGGAGTGCCTTCTTTCCTGTCTCGCCGGGTCGCGACTAGGTCCTCCGGCTTGGATGATGGGCTGCCTCTCCAGGTGGGGCCGTTTCCCCTTTGGTCGGGGTGACTGGCTTCGAGAGGTTTCTCTGTAATGTCTCTGCGGGGGAGACGGGAGTTGGACTTCAGTCACTCGAGGAGGTGGAGTATGGGGCCTCCGATGCCTCCTCGGGGGTCTTCAGTCGTCTTCAAGCGCCCTTAGTCTTTCCCCTTGGGCGAAGATGAGATAGTTTGTCTGATTAATCGCTACGAACAGTGCTTGAGTTGTGGCGTCCGCCCCGGTGGGGACGGGGACTTCCTGGAACCGGGCCGCCCGGTAGTTCGCGAGAGCTGCCTCGTCGTCTTCGAGTGGCGGAGGGACCGAGGAAGACGAATCAGTAGCTCCGTCGCGGTAGGTTGAAGGTCCGGGGGCAGTTGATGCAGGGATTGTGTTGTGACCGGGGTTGCCGGCGTTGTCAAGGTGTCCGTTTTTGTCCGCGGGGCCGTTGTTGGTGTCGACGACGCGGACGTTCTGTTCATCGCGAGCTTGATCAGCCATGATAGCGGTAGTTGAGTTTGAGCTTTGGTCTTTGAGTTTTGCAAGACGGGGAAGCTAGTTTCCCATAGACGGCGCCACTGATCTAACCTGATCAGATTTGAACCGTCACGGCTGGCTCCGAGCTGAATTTTTAAGCGAGGTGGGGGGGGTACCTGCAAGGCACTCCGATGCTGAAGTAAGTAAGAGCACGAGCAGGCGAGAGTATGAGTATGGGTAAAAGAATGAATACCTGACCCTCTGGGAACATAGGGTATTTATAGCCCCCAGCGTTGGGCCAAGGTTCCTTCATTGGGTCGGGCAGGTTTGGCCCAATGGAGGAACTGCCAGGTTCTACGTGTGTAGTGGGGACCCGCACGTGGTCCCCTTCTTGGATATTCTGCGTGAAGTACAGACGGACGAGGACGCGGTCTTTTCAGGATCCAGGTGATGGCGTAGTGGACAGAGTCTGCCCTAGGAGGAGTGCTCGAGCTGAGGTCGAGCAGGATAGCATGAATTCGAGGATGTCGCACTGGCATAGAGCGTCGGGCACGGCTGTGGCCCTTGGTCGGCGTGATTCCTTGCAAGACCGTTTGGATTAGGCCTTCACCATTGCTTTTGGGCCAGCCCGACCCAGTCCAGAACACTATCCTTCTTTGGATCTTTACATTCTGGAATATTAAAATGAGCCTACAAATATAGTATATGTCATATGTTGTTAATTAGTATATGATTGTAAAATATAATAAACTATTGTATTTAAAATACCTGAATATCAGTCCAAATAGCATCTTTTACGCCTTCATCTACTTCTTTCCAATCATTTTTCACAATACTACAATACTTTCGAGCAAGAGATGATATATAACTCTTGAAATGTGTAGCATTTTTACCAACACCAATATATTCATAGGTTCTTGCATTAAACTCGACCTTTATCTTTTCACCTGTTTGATGAACTTTGTCAATTTGTGTCATTAAAGTGGGACCTCTAACTCTTCTTTTATTGGGGTTACTAGATGAAGAAGGATTGTCGTTTGAATCACCCATGTATCTGAAACAACAAATGTCAAAAGGTATAAATAATTCTTAAACTTGAATATAGATGTTCACAAATATGCATTCATAATCATATACATATCCCACATTTTTAACAATAAGAAAAACTATGTCTTAGACTTACAGAATTAACTTATACAAAAATTCTTAATAGTCCTCCCATATCCCTTCTTCATGGTCTATGCGAATAGCATGCACATCATCCCCTTCATTTTCTTCAATGAATGTAGTCACATTTGTTGAGAAAGGATGAGTTTCAGAAATATCAAGATTCTCATAATGATTTTCATCACTATCATGGACCTTTCCTTGTAAGACCACTGACCACTTTTTATTAGAAGGATCTGTGACATAAAACACTTGTTTTGCTTGAGATGCCATGATGAATGGTTCGTTCGCATAAGTTAACTTGCTAAGATCAACCAGTGTAACTCCAAATTCATCGATTCTGACACCATTGTTGATATCAATCCATTTGCATTTAAATACAGGAACTTTAAACACAACATAATTAACTTCCCAAATCTCTTCAATCACCCCAAAGTACGGTGTAGATGCCATAACCGGGTTTTTATCTTTAGCACTAGAGAAGTGCATGGACTCGGCCACAATCATTACCCCACTATTTTGCGTGGTACTACGGTCATCCTTTGACTTTGTATAAAAAGAGGTTTTATTAATATCATATCCACTCCAAGTTATTATGTTACATTTAGGCCCGTAAGACAACCACTTAATTGTATTAGAAACACTATCTTCATTAGCAATTCTTTCTTTAAACCACTCAGAGAAACTCTTATTATGCTCTTTTAACAACCCTCTTTCATTCATCTTGGGGTACTTTTTCTTTATGATGCTTTTGTGAGCAGATAAGTAAGGTTGAACTCCATCTATGTTATTCAATATATACAAATGCGCTTGAACAACCACATCAATACTTAAGCTCTTAACTTTTAAACCTTGTGTACCCACACCCTCATATCTTCCATCATGACGAGACTTGGGAACCCCTACAACATCCACTCCTGACAAATAGTTAGAACAAAACTCAATTGCTTCTTCTGCAATGTACCTCTCAATAATCGATGCTTCCGGACGGTGTGGGTTTTTTGTATACCCTTTTAGAATCTTCATGTATCGCTCTATTGGATACATCCACCGTAAAAAAACTGGACCACATAATCTAATCTCCCTTACTAGATGAACAATCAAGTGAACCATAATGTCAAAAAATGAAGGAGGAAAATACATCTCTAATTGGCACAAGATAACTGCAGCCTCATTTTCCAAATCGTCTAACTTTAGTGGATCAATGGTTTTACAACAAATTGCATTGAAAAATAAGCACAACCTAGTTATAGTCTTCCTTATGTTGTTAGGCAATATCCCACGAATAGCCAATGGTAGTAGTTGTTGCATTAAGACATGACAGTCGTGAGATTTTAAGCCAACTAATTTAAAATCTTTAACTGATACAAGCCTCTTGACATTTGATGAGTAACCATGCAGCACTTTGATACTTTGTAAACACTCACAAAAACTTGTTTTCTCTTTTTTAGACAAAGTGTAGCAGGCAGGAGGCAAATATGTCTTGTTACCTATATATTGTGGAGTTAACTCTTCTCGTATACCCATCAAACCCAAATCCAGACGAGCATTAATACCATCTTTTGTCTTGCCTTGAATGTTGAGAAGTGTTCCGATTACACTATCTCATACATTTTTCTCCATGTGCATCACATCAATACAATGTCTTACATCAAGACTAGACCAATATGGAAGATCGAAGAAAATCGATCTCTTTTTCCACACATTTTTCACAGTAGATTGTTTTTGGTACTTTCCAAAGACAACATCAAGTCCCTGTTGTCGCCGATAAACTTCCTCTCCAGACAAGGGCTTTGGAGCAACACCATGCTCTTGTTCCCCATTGAAAGCTTTCCGCAATCTACGACATGGATGATAATGTTTTAGAAATTTTCGATGCCCGAGATAAACGGTCTTCTTTCCTTTTTCAAGCTGATGGTAACAAGTATCTTTTTCACATATAGGACACGCATTATGCCCTTTAACTTTATACCCATACAAATTACCATACGCCGGAAAATCGTTGATGGTGCAAAATAACATGGCACGCATATTGAACTGTTCACCAGAATACGCATCAAAAACATCCACCCCTTCCTCCCACAACACTCTTAAATCATCAATTAGTGGACTTAGATAAACGTCTATGTCATTTCCTGGTTGTTTTGGGCCCGATATCATCATCGATAACATAATATATTTACGCTTCATGCACAGCCTAGGAGATAGGTTATAAATCATCAAGAGAACAGGCCAAGAACTATGGTTAGTACTCAGATTACCAAACGGATTCATTCCATCAGTAGCAAGTCCAAGTCTAAGGTTTCTCGACTCTTTGCCAAAATTTGGAAACAAAGAATCTATTTTCTTCCATTGCAAAGAATCGGCTACATGACGAATTTGTCCATCATATTTTCTTTCTTCTGCATGCCATCTAAGATTCTTTGCATCATCTGCATTGGCGAATAATCTCTTGAACCTTGAAATTATTGGTAGGTACCATACGACTTTCGCAGGAGGACCCTTTTTGACCACCTCATCATCAATTGATTCACCATCTTTCTTTTTGTAGCGTGAAGCCTTGCATTTTGGACAATGATTATACTTTTCATACTCTTTTCTGTATAATATGCAATCATTAGGACATGCATGTATCTTTTCATACTCCAAACCCATCAGACACAATATTTTCTTCGCCTCGTAATAACAACTTGGCATTACATTACCTTCTGGAAGCATTTCGGTCAACAATTCAAGCAACTCGGTAAAACTTTTGTCAGTCCACCCATTCTTTGCCTTCAGATTAAATAATTTTAACACGGCTGACAGACGTGTAAATTTTTTGCATCCCGTGTACAATGGTTTATCTTTGTCATTGCATAAAGTATCATACGCATGTGCCCTCTTAAAAGAATCTTGTCCAATATCACGCAACATGTCTTCTAGACGATCATCCATTTCTACACTAACATCATCTATTTGAGACACGTTTGACTTTGCTACTACTTCACCGTGCCATATCCATTTTGTATAACTTTGACAAATCCCTACACAAATTAGATGATCCATGATTTCTTTCTTACTACGTTTTGGTTCTTTATTTGCACAACGAACACATGGACAGAGAAAAAGCGTAGGAAGACTTTTGTCAGCATTACTTTCAGCAAACTGTAGAAATTCCATCACTCCATGTTCGTACTCGTCACTTAATCGATTAGCTCTCATCCAACTACGATCCATAACTATGTTCACACAGAGGAAGGTCTGACGAACGGTGTGCCCGCGGCTGCGCTACTTCACGGAGATTCCGAGATTGCAAGTTGCGCTGCTTCGCGGAGAAAGCAAAATATAATCAAATTTCAATGGCAAGGTGATAACTCTATTAAGATTTCAAAACTTGAAACTCAAGTCTACAAAACTTTTTATTGAGAAAAAAGGTGCTACTTATCAAGTTGATGGAAATATTGAGGAGTGCAACATACAACATTCATATGCAATATGTAAGGGTGATTTTGAACTATTTCAAACATCATCAAATTGTCAAGTTATATTTTTAAAATCATTATGTCAAGTTTTGTGATATTTGTAGTTAGAATCAAGGCAGTAGGATTTGGCTGTAAATTATTATTATAATACTAAAAGGACGCAACATATAAATATTGTGATGTTGAAATAATTTATTTTGGTCCTTTCTTTTTTCATTACAGTAGAAACCCGGTTCCCCTATAGGTACAACCCAAAATTCAAAAATAACACGCAGGAACCGGTTTCCCTATAGGTACAACCCGGTTCCTGGTACAAATTCCAGGAAAGTGATTTTTGAACAAGTTTGGAACCCGGTTCCCTGTTAGGTAGGAACTGGTTCCTGCAAGTTTATTTTCAAAAACTCCTTTTGAAACAGATCTCAAACAGAGTATTATTTCAAATAAGTGAAGAATGTGACTTACAGTTGAAACGGCGAGCGGGGAAGGGCGTGAATCGGCCGGTGAAAAGTCGTGAATGGCGTGAACAGAGTGAACGACGTGAAACGGCGGCAAGGAGACGTAATCAAATTTCAACAAACCGCATCATCTATGTTCATCAAACAAATCTGCAAATTCACAACAAAAATCATCATCAATGGCGGTCGAAAACGATGAAACACGAACGAACAGAACCACCACGGTCGAAGACGACGACCAGAAACGGCAGAAACACGAACGGAAACCACCGCGGTCGAAGAGGACGACCGGAAACGGCGGTCGAAGAGGAAGACCGGATACACGAACAGAATATTACCGAATCGGAATCGGGCGGGAATAAGGCAGTCGCGGTGGCAATCGGAATCGGGCGGGGTTGAGGAAGACGGAATCGGAAGCGACCAGAATCAGAAACACGAACAGGGGAAAATGGAGTTGTAATTTTTCTACTGTTTGGGAAATGTTTGGGAAATAAGGGTTTGGCACCTATTACATCGGTGCATTGTAATACCCGATGTAAGGGTTGGATGGCTATTACATCGGTGCATTGTAATACCCGATGTAAGGGTTGGCAAGCTTTTTTTTTTTTTTTACAACCCAGAATTCAAAAATAACACGCAGGAACCGGTTCCCCTATAGGTACAACCCGGTTCCTGGTACAAATTCCAGGGAAGTGATTTTTGAACAAGTTTAGAACCCGGTTCCCTGTTAGGTAGGAACCGGTTCCTGAAAGTTTATTTTCCCTATTAGGGTTGGATGGCTATTACATCGGTGCATTGTAATACCCGATGTAAGGGTTGGCAAGCTTTTTTTTATTTTTACAATGCACCTATTACATCAATGCATTGTAATACCCGATGTAATAAGTTGCAAAAAAATTAATTTATTCTTTAATTTATTTTTTATATTAATATCTGTTGTGAAGATATTACATCGGTTTTTAGTCAACCGATGTAATATGTTGCATGTTTTTTATTAATATTTCTACTACCTTGTTTCTTATTTACAAAAATGCCAACGTATTTTTTTCTGAAAACTTTTTACATCGGTGGATGCGTTTGCCCGATGTAATAGGTTTTTTTTTCATATTTTTTATATCATTGCAAATAAATACCTGATGTAAAAAGTTTGTTAATTGTATTTTTTACATCATATATTTTGATACCCGATGTAAAAACCTTTTCTCAAATGTCTTTTTTTTAGTAGTGCGTGCCTTTTGATTTCTCTATGCATAGAGTAAAATGAATTATAAAATATTTTTTTAACATAAGAATTATATATATTTACAATAAACACTTTATTATTTGAAGAAATAATTATATGTAAATTATAATTAGTTCTAAAATATTTTATTTACTTAAATAAATTTTAACTCGTGCTTCGCACGGATATATATACTAATTATAATAAAATTGACAAACCTTAATAATTTAATAATGATAAAAAATATAATCATAATTCTCTTATGAAATTTTAGTACACCTTTTTTGAAGTAACTTTCAATTGTCCTTCCCTACAAAATAGATATGAAAATTATTTTGTATAACATTCTTATAAATGTTAAGCATACTATTTTGTGTTTTGTTTGCACAATGGAACTACCCGTACAGCAAGTAGCAACACCACGTATTCTTTTACGATATATAAATTATGTTAATATCAAATTTGTCATCCTCAAAAGAAGCGATAATTTTCACATCAACAACAAATACCTTCAAAGAAAGATTAATTTTAAGAGCTAAACATGAAAAGATTGCGCGACATAGCCGATAAAAAATAAGAAAACAAATTAAATATGTTAAAGCATGAACAACTTTTTTGATTGAAAAAACAAAAGAACGATGAAGAACAGAAGAAGAAAAAAAATTGAACCTTTTACGATATCAAAATTCAATGGATTTTAAATTGAAAAGCAAGAGAATGAAGAAGAATAGGAAAAAAAGTTGAACCTTAAATTTGTAAGTGAAAGATAGAAATTATATAATAACTCGTGAGAATCCAAAAGGTTGGTTATTTGAATTTGTATGAAAATTATAAAATATCAAATAAATTTACTTGTATTATACGTTGGTTCCAATAACAAACCCTAATATTATGTTGAAATTAAAGTGGAGCGTAAAAATTTCGCCATTCAAGAAATTTAATTATTGCAGCAATAAATATTAATATTTAAGAATTATAATAGATTTTTTCAAAGTGTTCATGAAATTTAACCGATACGTGACATTTAAATAGAAATTAAAATCAAAATAAAATAAAAAATTAAAATAAATATTAACCATTAATTAGAGATTAAAATAAATTAAAAAATATTAAGAGAAAATATGATAATATCACATCAGACTCATTAAATACTAAATTAACGAGAATGAAACAATGGTGGAATAAATCACATATATTCTTGAAATCAGAAAAGTTTAATCTTTTAATCAAAATGATATATTTGGTTTTTCCAATGTGATACAGCGTGGCAGATCCTAGGATGTTTGGTACTAGTAGTATATTGCAATAAACATCACTAAGAAAGAATAGACTTCACCATATCCCCAATAAACAACAAGAAATGAATATTTTCAACCCAAAATCAAGTCCCTTTTTTGGAATGTAAATTAAATTCATGATTAAAACCAACCGACCAATCAAAGAATGACATAAGACTTGAAAAGAGATATGTCCCATAAATTTATAAGGTTAAATTAAACGAGTTTATCCACTCAAAACTATGTGTTAAATTATTTATATAAATTAATTTTATAAAAAGAAATTATATTTAATATTTTAATATAATATTTTAAACACTGATTAAATTACTATACATTTATCAAGTTTGTAATAAAGTATTGTAATACCGAATCAAATTTAAAAATTCATTTATTATAAAGTATTGTCCATTTTAAGTGTTAGAACTAATTTTAATTTTTTTTTTGTTTACAAAAAGCATTCTTGTGAATAATCCTTATCATTGGAGTGTGGAAACTTCTCAAAACTTTATCTTCTAAAAAAACATCTTTGATTATAACTTTTTCCTTTAAAAAACATTTTGTCGAACGTCACGACTTTATTCTTTAAAAAAACATCTTGTTGAGTGAAATTTGTCACGACTTTATCATTTAAAAGAAATGTTTCATTCGATGTGTATATAAATTATCATTAGTCTTGATTCTCAAATAATATAAGACTATTTTAATAAATTGGAACAAAATATAATTCTAAAAATGTTACAAAATCGATTTATAAATGAATGTTTTTCAATAAATGAATTAAAGCAAATTTAATCAATTTTGTATACACTATGTTTTCAAATAATAGAAAATTTTATGTCACTTGATAAAAAAGAAATAATTTTAAATTGAATTCTTCATTTAAAACAAACAAATGTATTGCTACAATGTTAATTGCTACCAAGGTTATTAAAGCCGAACCGGCTGGACCAGCCGATTCAACCAGTTAACCTGAAATCGGACATAAATCCGATCTATTTTACCCCAAAATTTTGCACTCCAACATAATTTATTTTTGAATTTAATGGGCTTCATTAACTTAGACATTAGAAGCCCACTCAGATAAAATGTTTAAACATAGCAGATATACATACATTTATTTATATATCAACCACATTTTCAATGTGAACATCACATTATAGAAACAGCCCCAAATGATGAGATATTTCTTTTTTATAAATTGGATCTCCTTCTAAACATTTTTTTAATCCTTCTTTGTTTAAGCTCTCTCAGTTATGGTGTGTATACTTTTTATTTTACTTGTATATAAGTGTAGTGGTAAGTAGTAACTGACATGCTGTTTTCATTTTCTTTTTAATTAAACTCACTTTTGTTTTTATGTTTAATTCTTCATTTTTATTATTCATTAGGATTTTATTCTTATGTTTTCACTTCAAGGGATTTCATCAATCTTTTGTACTATCACTTTGTAATGTTGAACATTTTTCTTTAAAAACCCATACACTTTGTAATTGTCGTTCACAGTCGCAATTACAACCGTAATATTATTAATGTAATCGTCTCTTTAATGACACTAAGCCACAATTACATTGTGAATTAAAATCATGTATGTGACCATATAAAAAACTGCATTATAAATATTCATCTATGTTGGTTAAGTTATTCTTTCAAAATTAAAATTTTAGAACACAAATCTCAGTCTTCTCTAAATAAAAATAAGTTATTCTTTAAAAAAAAAAAAAATTGAACACAAATCTCAGAGTTCTCTAAATAAAATGAAAAATCTTAACTGTAAGTATTTTTAATTATATATTTCAAATATTTTCAAAAAATATCCATTTTACCAAAATAACTCCAACATCTACTATTATCACAATCACAATCTTAGAGCATCCACATCCATCATACTCATTTAGATTCTTTAAATGGGATTCACGTAATTTTTTGTATTATTTCACACTTTTCAATTTTTTAAACAACTCATCTACAATTCTCAAATATCCATGTAACTCATCAAAAAATCTAAAATGGGTGCTACATTTAAAACAAATCAACTACATTCTTGCAATTTTATTTATTAATTTATTATCATGACCCACTTAATTGGAGTGTAGAAACGTGCTTTAGTATGAGGATGTGTTTTAGTTCAGGAACGTGAAAACAAGTGAAATATCCATTTATTATTGACACAATTTCTTTAATAAATGTGTAAGAACTCTCAAAGAATACTGATAATCATGCTCTTACAATCTTACAATCTTACAATCGTATCCGCAATTTAAAACCAATAAAACTGTTAGTTATTGGACACTTTGAGATAAATCATTTGGATATCCATATATAGACCCATTATACTCTTGAGAGAAAGATAGAGGATATAGGTAATATACTGTTGATGGATGTAAATAGAGATACACAAAAATGAAGTGTGGAATGAATGTTCAGAAATTAAAAATGTCTAATCATTCATATTGTTTCTTAAGTTTAAATCACATTTTTATCCCTTAACTTTATTGTAGAGTTTATTTTGACTTCTAATTTTAAAATTGACCATATTGATTTCTTACCTATTTAAAATGGATATATTATTTTCATATATTTTCTTCAAACAATGTTAAAATTGTTTGTGTGATAATCATGTCAACATTGATGATATGCACTGATTTTTGTCATTCATTTCTTTTTTGTCGGGTTATTATAGGGAATATCTACATTAGATTAAGAGTAACACACAAGAGAAAGAGATACCATATATTCACCTAAAACCTTAAGATGATATGTATATGGATCATCTCACTTATAAAATGCTCACACTTGTACGCAACAATCTTCCCCTCAAGTGTGAGTCCATTCACTATACTCCTCTCAAACAGAAGCTTTTTCATCCACATACACTTGTATTGTCGTTGCACACACTACAACAGGACATGCCGCCTGACCACAACATTGTCTGGAAGACTTTCGATACAAAGAGTCGGTCCCTTAAATAAACCATCGGCTCTAATACCAATGTTGGATCATCATAGGAAGCATCAACATTGGGTCAAGAGCAACACACAAGAGAAAGAGACACCACATATTCACCCAAAACCTTAAGGTGATAGGTATATGAGTCATCTCACTTATAAAATGCTCAACCTCCATTATTCCAAGCAATGTGAGACTAACAACTCACACTTGTACACAAGATTTTCTTCATGTTCTATTATACGATGAATAGCAAAAATAAAAATACGACTTTACGATATAGTGAATTAGTCTCAAAAATTCGAATATGCTCTAATTACAATTTGGAGGAAGAGGAAGAGGAGATCAGACGATCAAAAATAAAAGAGCACCTTGAGTCAGATGAGGTTCAAAATTAAAGATAAGGAAATCCTCTCTACCTCCAAAGACAACACCAAGAGCAAGGCAACAAGCAAATAATACTGAGTTTCCTCCTTCTTCCTCAAACATCCTCAGCGATCTCTATGAAGATTAATAATTGACGATAATGATGCATATATGGACAAATTCAAAGCTTTTTCACCTCGATAAATCCCAACTCATATCTCCAATTATGTCTCGTATGGATGATGAAAAGGTGAACTAGTCTCATGCTTAGTTTTTTTTTGGCTTCATGTATTTCCATTCCTATTACAATTTCTTGATTTCCTGTACTTTCAATCTCAAGTAGTTTGAAAGAAATAAAATGTTTTTTTTCCTTTCTATAAATATTTGACTATGTGTTTGCATATTTAAATTCATGTCTTGTATCTTTACCCGCCATTTTGAGTATAGGGGAAGAAGTATACTCTTATAAAGAGTATATTATACTCTTTACTCATGTGAGGGGGAGTTTAAACACTTCAACTTTTATACACCTGAATTCCTTTACCACCACCTTAAGAGAAGCGTTATCGTCATCAAAAAGGAAAATAATGTGGAACTATGTGCTTTCAGGTTTAATCAGGAAGTGATCAAAGCTCATAGATATGTAATATATGCCTAGACTTCATAACATCATGGTTTTAATGATTAAAATACCTAAAGATATGTAATATCCTTTAAAGTGACTTTGATGACAACTAGAAGCAAGTACTAAAGTTGGTTTAAGTGATCAAATATGTACAAGATAGTTAATCAAGATATTTATCTGAATAAAGCTTAAGAGTTTGGATTGGATGATCACCAATGATATCCTCTAATGATGACATCTGACTTGAAGATATCTCAAACCTCATCCATAAGAAGATTCACATGAAGTACCCATATAATTGGTATATCTGGAAAAAGGACTTGAAGTTTCAGAGTATGAAAGAGAGGAAGTGTGAATGCTCGTTTGATCGTGTCTGTAAGAGTGATCAGTGTTTTGTAAAAACACAATGACATTTTCCTAAAGTAGTATGACTAAATCGCACACTCACTAAAACTATTTCTGAAGCTTTTATTTTTCAAATAAAATCACCTAAAATAGTTTTAGAGCATATCCCGATGATTTGGGAATTGTCATATTGATTAGGGAAAGTCCTTGAGTTATCTAATCAATTAGAACAAATACCTAATCAATTAGATAAGGGTAAAATAAGTCTATAAACGGTTATGACAATATCTTAATGAATAGTAACAACTCTCTATCAAAAACTTTCAATTTTGGAAGCAATAATCGATTATTGCATGATCCTAATCAAGTAGCTATATGATTAGGACATTAATTTTTCCCATAGATTATTTTCTAATTTGAACCATACTTTGGCGTATAAATAGAGGTTTTTCTCTTAATTTTTAGCATCCATAAAATGTGAGATATCTCAACTTCCTCTCTCTAATTTTTTTTATTCTCTTACATATTTTTAGCTGTATCGCTTTGAGAAGCATTATTGAGTTTAGTGAGGAGTTGTTTTGGGAAAGAGAATTATTTTTAATTTATCAAGGGTTCTTTTTCTTCTTAAGAGAATTATTGTTTCTTAGGAAGTAATTATTTAGGTTTTGAGGTAAACCTGTTAAAAGCTCTTTTTGAGGGATTAATGTTAATCTCTGTTTGATTTATGAGCTCTATTACTTGAGGAAAAAATCTCCTTTTGGATTCGTAAAGAATAATCAGTGTAAAATCTCCACATCGGTTCTTAAGCTTAACCATGTACAAAAGCTCAATTGATTCTAGATCATCCTGATATAAAACTTTAGTTTGGTTCAGAGGATTACCAGTTCAAAACTCCATTTTTATTCGAGATAAGTCTGTACAAAATCTCTAATTGGCTTAGAAACACAGCGCTAGAATTTATGTTCATCATTTGGCGTGAAGACTAACTGTTTCATTCAATTGTTCATTGTTTTATTGGAAGTAAACCTGAAACTTCATTTTCCTTGTGCAAGAGAGTTCGTGGCCTTAACCTTCTAAAAATTCTTAAGTATTATTGAATACTCTCAAGATCAATTCTTGGGGAGAGAAGTGGGTCACTTTATTAAACCTCTATAAATCTCTAGTGTTATCTTTCTTCCCTTATTTTTTTACTATCCATTTTTTCCTTACCTTGATTTTGCACTGAATATCCAAACGTTTTTTAGAAATTGTCTTTAAAATTTGATTTAAAAAATAATTTTATTTTAAATCATTGTTTTTCAAACCCCAACACCTTTCTTCTTGTGTGTGGAGTCACATGTTCAACATTTATAACTCACATATTCACAATTATCATCACTTTCAATATCAATATGTTCCTCTTCATTATTAATTTTAGTCAAAATTACACCAGAGGTCCTTTAAATTATTTTTGTGTAACAAGTTGGTCCTTTAAGTTATCAAACGTGTGTATCGTTATCTTTTTTTAACAGAATGAAGGTGCTAATTGTGGATGCAATTGATTTAAGTGGTATAAAAATGATGAAGTGAAACCAAGAATACAACAGTTATAAATTCTAAATGTTCAAAATGTGAGAAAAAGGATATAGAAATCAACCTAAAGGACGAAGTTATTACAAAAAAAATTTAAGGGACCAACCTGTTACAAAAAAGTAATTAAAATGACCTCTGGTGTAATTTTGCCTTAACTTTACATGTTTGATCGTTCATGTTTGCCTTCATATTTTAATCATTGGACGTGCCTCTCTTGACGCAGTAAAGCGGCAAGCAAAAGATTGAAAGTATTATGGGTTTTATTGCATCCACAGGGATTAGTGCAAGGGAAAGAATATCGTTTAACATTTTCTACATTTATGAACTTGGTTTTGAATGTTTAAAAGTAAAACATATGAACAATAAAATAAATTCATTCTTTCGAGAGGAGAAACTTATCAGACATGAATTTAAACTACTTGCACAAACTTAAACCTATCGATCAGTTGTACTCAAACTACCATACTCGTCAAAATCATCATGTATCTCTCACATCAGTGTCCATTTCTGAAACACCTATGAAATGTACCACAACAAAGGTTATGTATAATGCAAAGTTGCGAGAACAAACGTATTACTCACATCAGTGATGTCTCGCGTAACGCAAACAACTCGGAGACATTTAGCTTCGATACCCACAGTGAATATTAGCTCTAAATTTATCTCTAGAATTTAAAAACCTAATAGATATACATCTCTAATAATAATTTGTGAGGTATATGTCTATAACTAGGTGTGGACAAAAATCAACCATTCGACAGAATCCAACTGATTTAATGGAAGATTTGTTAAGTGGATCAAATTTAGTCGGTTTACGATTAATGGCGGAAGGAAGAAAAGGGTTGAGGCAGGCATACACGATCAGATTCAGAGATTGGTTTTGGGCCCGTCCGAAACCAAATTCGACTGAAGATAACAGTTAGTAATGGCTAGGCCCAATGTATTCCCAGCCCAATCTAAAATTATTTATCTCAATGCTTCCAATTTTGCAAACCCTAGTCCATTCCTTAGGCCAATCTGGAATTCTATATATTGGTGCTTCAAATGTTGCTAACCCTAATCCATTCCTTCCAACGGTCATTGATTCTTTCCTCTTGTTAGGTAACGTTCATTCTTTCTCTCTTCTTCTCACTATATGATCTTCGATTCAACTTCATTTTCTGGTTTCATCTCTTTCTTTTAACAACTTGTGTTGAGATATGTGTTTGGAAGTAAAATCGAAATTGAAACCATACCATTTTCTTTTATTTGTTTACAGTTAGGCACCATTGTACAATGAAGCGTCGTCTCCCACGACCATCTCCGCTGTCGTCGTTGCAATCATCCCAAATTAGATAATTATTAAGGTTGGTTGTTGTTGATTTCTAAGGAAATTTATGGTTTGTGACTAAGGTTAGATATTTTTTTTAAATGATTTAGTGTTGTTGATCATGTTTATTGTTACATATTTTAGATTCAGATCTTGATTCAAGACTGCATCAGAGTGGGTTAAAGTATAAAGGTAACTATTTTGAATCAAGATAAACATGTGAACTTCAATTTATGACTATGTTTTGTGTTTAGCCGATTTATCAAAAACTCTTATGTTGGGAACTAAGTTGTGGTCGTAAGATTTCATTTAAAACCTTGTTTGGTTGTGAATTTTGTATGTTATACTTGTGTTTGAGATGAAATATGTTATATTGGACAGGTATTAAGATTTGGTGAAATATGTTTGAGATGAAAGTATGTTGAACTGATATGACATCCAATAACTTGGTGAAATTATATTAAAGTATGTTTGAGATTTAGTATTAAATGACTTGATGAAATATGTTTGAGATGAAAGTGTGTTGAACCGTCATGAAATCAAATGACTTGATGAAAGTATATTAAAGTATGTTTGAATTGATCCAAATTATCAAAGTATATCAAATGATTTGTTGAAGTGTTATGTAATTTTTTATGTATATAAGTATCATTGAATTGGAACAAACAACATGGACTTTTAAATAAGGGTATGTTGATACTAGTGAAATATTATAATTAATATAAGTTAATTTTCCTGATGTGATTTTTTTAATGTTTTATTACAGAAGGGTTTGTTTCTTAATTCTAATGGAAGCTTGTTAGTTTTTTTCATATTGATATTGTTGCATTAGCAATGTTAGAATTTGTATATAAAAAAAGTGTAAAAATCTGATTGGATTTATATTAGTTTTTATTTAAATGGACCAAATTTGTAAGAGAAAAAAATTAACTTAAATTGATTTAAAAGTTGGGTTTGAAATTCAATTTGGCCCAATTACAAACTTAATCTAAAAAATTGATATAGTTAACTGAATTCAAAAAAAAAACGAGCTTGATTAAACTGAATGTTAAATTGGTTGAAAGTGGATTCATGTGGTTCACCCGTGGATTGGTTTGGTTTAAGGTTTTGGGCTCGAACTCGAACTGAATTGAATTGATGTTCACCCCTATCTATAATAACACAAATTTAAATATAAAGCAAAAAGATTAAGGAAGACATCAAAATTGATTTATAAAGCAGACTTTATACAACACCATGATCAACAAAGATACATAGTTTCAGAGTAAGTTTACAAATAAAACTCAACAAATAGAGAAATACATAGAGAAGAATGAAGAAGAACCAAACATTTCACGGGTTCGATTGATGAGAAATCTGACTCCGAATCATCCATATATGCAATCTCCATTGTTGTTTTCTAGCCTTTCTCTATAAAGAATGATTTATGATGGTTTGGGATAAAAAAACTACCCAAAACATAACCTAAAACTATAAAAGAATCTATTTATATAAAAACAGAATACAGCAGACCATGTTAAGCGGCCTTTGTGCGCTAAGCAGGTTGCCACTTATTTACACGTTAAACCACCTTAAGCATGTTAAGTGGGCTGAGTCGACTTAGCGGGCTCAATAAAACATCCTCTGCCAAGAGAAAACTTCTTATAGCGCGCTATAAGATGGGCTTAGCGAGCTACATCATTATTTTCTTCCAAAATCGTGTATTTGAAGTTATGCCTTTGCCACTTTACTGTACAATGCTTCAAACATGCACCAATACCTACAAAAGACAAGAAAATCTATCAATTGATACACTAATTACATAATAACGCAATTATATACAATATGTACAAATATACACAATATGTGCAAATTCACACATAAGTTGAGGTGAAAGAGTCGATAAGCGGCACAAAACTATATACAAAAATAACTACACTTTGCCACTTATCAAACTCTTAAACTTGTTTGTCCTTAAAGAAGAATCAATCAACCTAAAGAAACAAAAGCAATTACCAAGATTCAAGAATCAACAAGTTTAAAATAACGAAAACAAATGTATGATTCAAGAATCAACAACATACACGCAAAAGAATGCTTACCACTATACTACAACGATAACATGGAAGCAAGAATCACAAGGGCTTTCAAGGATTGTAGTGTGCCTTAGTTAACAAATAATGGCCAATTTTTAAAGGTAATTGAAACAAAAACTTGTCTAATTCTAAGAGAGTGATCAATCCACAAAGTCTCAAGCACCAAAATTTCAATCACACTTCTTCTCTTTTCCAATTTATCACACAACTTATTCAGCACAATTATTTGTTACTTTTTTCTTTCCTTTTTCAAGGCTTTTTTTATTTTATTTTTATTTTTCATTTTTTTTTCAATTTTCTCAACCTCAAAGCAACCAACAAATAAGCAAACAATCATTGTTATCCCCAATTTGAATTCAACCAAGCACCATAGTAAGAATACTCTCAACTTTCTAAGTCAAGGTAAAAATTCAAACCACGAGTTATGGTTGAGGGTTCAAGAAACAAAAATCAAAATTCATTCAAAAATAAGTGAACTAAATACTCATGGTCAAGCATCATAGTTCAAATGGAACATGAATATTGACAAAAAAGGCTCAAAGGGGTAAACAAATTATCACTCACTCATAAGGTAAGTTACTTTTTGGCGCTCAAAATCATACAAAATATCTTGATCATTTTCATGCTTTCATACGATCAATTCAAATAAAAGATTAAACATAGTAAAATCTAGTTAAAACAAAAATTGTTTGTCTCCTGCGTATATGAACAATGAAAAGCTTTCTCACATTTAGAATATGAACTAAAGTGATTCAATCAAAAGCAAGTAGTGCAAAAGCTTGAATGACATGATAATTGTACAAATTACAAGTTTCTTAATCATGATATGTTCTAGAAAGCGATAAACGAGTACCTTGCATGATACCAACTTCAATTACTATCATTACTACACAATTGCATTGTTAAAACAATCAAACTTGAAAAATCACTCCACGCGACTTCAACCCAAAAGATCGATGTTTGAAGGCAAACAACAACAAAAATTATTAGTAATTACTACTACTATTTACTAGTCTAAAAAGCCTTAGTGAAAGTGGGAAAAGGATTGAGTAAAACAGAAGCTCCACTGACCTATACAATAGATCGCGCTAAGCGGGCTAGACCGCGCTTAGCGGTAGCAGGAAAGCACAGAAAAAATCAGAACAGCCTCTGAGATTATGCCAAACCTCCACTAACACCTACACAACTCAACTACAAAATTGTACAAAATTTACAAATGTTGAAGTGTCTCCCAACAAGCACTTGTTTTACATCGTTAGCTCGACGCCTTTATTGTCCTTAATTAGTAACTTCCTCTTGTCACCTGATGTTTTTCTTTAATGTGCAACCGAAAGCAAGTGTTCTAACCAAACACTTGAATAAACGTTATGAAAACAATAAACTTTACAATAACACTTGAACACGTGATAGACAACACATATATACAATAGTTGAACACAAGATGAAAACATATACAGTTATACAAGTATAGTAAACATAGACAAGTCAATATACATATGAAAAAAATACAATATATACGATATATACAAAGCTAAAAATCATAGAAACTATTGTGATGCAATTCAATATCAAAATACTAATCACCGACAACGATGTCATTTTGTTGACGCAGTAAAGCGACAAGCAAAAGATTTGAAGTATTCCAAGTTTTATCATATCAACAGGGAGGGGAAAATGTCGTTCAACATTTTCTACATTTCTGAACTTGGTTTTGAAGGTTTAAAAGTAAAACATATGAACAAGAAAACAAATTCATTCTTTCAAGAAGAGAAACTTATCAGACATGAATTTAAATCACTCGCCTAAAACTTAAACTTATAGATTAATTCTACTCAACCTACACACTCATCAAAATCATCATGTATCTCTCATATTAGTGTTCATTTTTGAAACACCTACGAGATGTATCACAATATAGGTTATGTCTAACACATAGTTGCGAGAACAACCGTATTACTCGCGTCAGTGATGTCTCGTGCAAAGCAAACAACACGGAGGCATTAAGCTTTGATACCCACAATGAATATTAGCTCTAAATCTATCTCTATAATCTAGAAAGTAATAGATATCCATCCCTAATCAGAATTTGTGAGGTATATGCATATAACAATATAAATCCAAACATAAAGCAAAAAGATTAAGGAAAACATCAAGATTGATTTGTAAATCAAACTTTATACAACACCATGATCATAAATATACATATGTTCAAAGTAAGCTTACAAACAAAACCCAAAAAATAGAGAAATACATAAAGAAGAATGAAGAAGAACCTAACATCTCACGGGTTGCCAGCTTTGATTGATGAAAAACCCGACTCTGGATCATCTATATGCAAGCTCCATTGTTGTTTTCTAGTCTCTCTCTACCAAAGAATGATTTGTGATGGTTTGAGATCAAAAATTACTCAAAACATAACCTAAAACTATGAAAGAAGCTATTTATATAAAAACAGAATACAACAGAACACGCTAAGCAGCCTTTGCGCGCTAAGTGAACTGTCACTTATTTACACGTTAAACCATCTTAAGCGCGTTAAGTGGGCTGAGCCAGCTTAGCGTGCTCAATAAAATAGCCTCTGACAAGAGAAAACTTCTTATAGCATGCTACAAGATGGGCTTAGCGGGCTACATCATTATTTTCTTCCAAAATCGCGTATTTGAAGCTGTGTCTTTGACACTTTATTGCTCAATGCTCCAAACATGCACCAATACCTATAAATGACAAGAAAATCTATCAATTGATACATTGATTATACAAAAAGGCAATTATATACAATATGTATAAATATACATAATATGTACAAATTCACACATAAGTTGAGGTAAAAAAGTCGATAAGCGCCACAAAACCATATACAAAAATAACTGCCACTTATCAGACTCTTCATCATTTACTTCAGTTACCTGAATTCATGTTTTGTTTAGTTTCAATATATTATTATTCATCATTCACTTCTGCTTCTTGATCAATCCTATTAACTACATCACCTTCTTTCAAATTGATTTCATCATTTTAATCATTCATGACAAAATCTATTAATTCTTCAACTATAGGCTTGTCAAAAACTCGAGTTATGATCATGAATTTTATACAAACTCTTTCACTTTAAAATAAACCTTTGATAAATCATGTATTGTACACCTTTATCATCAATCAACATATACATACCATAGGTACAATCGTTAAAACTATATAGTACACATATCTTTATATATCTAACTTTTTCACAATATCTATCATCTTAAAATAACTAATAAAATACATATGCGTCTGGACGGATAAATGTAACTGAGATAAAATGAATCAAGTAAAAAATTACATCGAATCAGAACCAAAATAAAAAGTGTGACAACAATGAAGTATCAGAAATAGTATTAAAACATTAACAATATTTATACAAAAGGTTGTTTAACATGAAGAAATATAAACTAAGCGAATATTAAACCTGAAAACATTCTTCATCAGTGAGTAGGAGGCCTAATTAAAACATTATAGTTAAATAAATTTTTGAATGTGATACATAAGTAATTCATAAAAAGAATTAATAAAAAAAAGTAACATTCATAATTTTTGCAACGTACAATTGCATATGTATATGGGTTCAGAAATTTTTTCCTATTCAAATATTCTAGCAGTTACTTTGTACAAAAAATATGTCATAAGTGATACGCAAAGCAAGATGGATGTAAATATAAAATGATTATTCAAATAGCATATTTGTTAGTAATTAATTTTTTTTATAAGCAAGGGAAACTTGGAAACTTATTACTCCCTCTTTTTTAAAGAGTGTCATTTTAATAAATAAAATTTATTTTAAAATAACTGTTATTCTCATTTTTTAATATTAAAATGATTTTTATTTTTTTTAATTTTATTTTTTAATTATTATATTTTACACTACTTTTAATATATTTATAAAGTTAATTTAATAAAATATAATATTTTATAATAATATTATTATATTTTTTATTCTTTAATATATATATATATATATATATATATATATATATATATATATATATATATATATATATATATATATATATATATATATATATATATATATATATATATATATATATATATATATATATATAAATTTTAAACGACATTTATTTTAAATCATAAGGAATAATAACTAATTGTAAATAGTTGAGAAAAAATGTATACTTGAAGTATACACTTTCGAAAGACATATATAAAAACTTTGAAAAAATCTAAATACGGATAGGTTGTTGATAATTATTGATATTTTGTGGCATCTATGCCAATTATCTATTTTCTCTGTCTTAAAATAATAATTGTTTAAAATTATTATATGAAGATTAAGAAATTTAATGATTAAGTCAATAAAAATAATATTTTTATAAAATTATCATTTATTATTATTGATTGTAGTACATTTTCATATATGAAAATAGTATATACAAAGAGTAAAATTGATAAAAATTAATTATAATTGTATTGAAAAACTAAAGAGGATATTATTTTGAGATAATTTTTTGATGTTAAAAAAATAATTATTTTAAAACAGATGGAGTATCATTTTCTAGTCTTAGAAATGAATAGGGGATGAGTTATATTTCGTCGAATTTTTATAGTTACTATAATTGATTTAATTCTCCTCTAAATTATGTTAAGTAGAGGAATTAATTTTTCTTATTTATTTGTACTCGATTTCTATTGATAATTTCATTACTTAGAAAAAAATACAATATTATACTAAATTGTAATAATATAAAAATTTCAACATACTAAAGCGGGAATTAAAATTTGATTAAAAGAACTTTTATTGGTTAAAATCTTTTACGCATGAAATAGATAAACTGAGATATTGTTAATTAATTTAATGTCGAATGCAAATAGCCGTATACATTTGCGCAAGAAATAAAAATGTAATTTCGAAGGCAAAGTAAAAATCGTAAATGTGAAACAGATGAAAAACTAAATTTTACAATTTAAATACTGAACATGGTTTGCAACAATTTAAGATGCGAGAAGAAAAAATCAAGCTTAGCAAGTGAAAAGAAGTAGGAAGGAGGGAAAATAGATTGTTTTGAAGTGATAGAATTATTTTTGTTATTTACTATTTTAAAATATTGTATTTTAATATAAAAATACATTTTTGTTATATTAAAAATTATTTTCTATGTATTATTTAAAATATATAATTTAAACAAACTTGTATTTGGAAAACATATTTTTGTTATTTTTATAATCATATTTTATTAAAAATACATATTATTTTAAAATGAAGTAGTAATATAAATATTATAATATTTTTTATAATTTAATTTAGTAGTGGTATAGTGGTAGAGATGAAGCTCTACCAACCCCAATTAGCAACAGAGCTCTAGATTAATGAATACTCTTAAAAGAAATCTAGAATATTACTAGTCTTTCTAGATATCAGAAGAAATATTTGGACTATAAGATAACCAAAATTCAACTTTCATCAAACATGGGGCTTGTTTTTCTGTATGTGCTTTCCAATATTCTTCTCATGTAAATCCTTTTCAAAAGCTTTAGATTATAATTCATAATTGAAGAAACAACAATCCAAGACTTTCATTGATTTACTTTATTCAACTTCAAATATGATGTGTCACTCAATTCACAAATGTTAAATTCTTATGTGGGTGACCTTTAGAGAGCTTTACAGTAAAATAGTTGACAATGGTGTAGTTAAATTGGATTTAAATTTAGATGGAGATATGAATCAAAACAATTTATGAAATATTTTATAAAAATTTAATTCAATTTATCCATTAAAAAAATTCAACTACTCAATTCATTATAAACCACTCAATTCATTATAAGCGTTATTTCCACCTTAAAAATCTAACTTTTAATATAATTAATCTACCAAATTAACTATCATTTAAATTTAAAAAAAAAAGTAGAAAAATAAAATTAATTTAAATAATATAACCCATGTAAATTAATTATTAAAATGATTTTTATTAATCTGTAATATTTTATTCATTCGATCTCAATCCGACGTTCGACCCTACTCGTCCTCCATATTATTTTCACATATTAATTTAAATTAAAAATATTAAAATTTATATTTTTGTATGAAAAATAATTAAATACAATTTCATATATGTGGTTTACATTTTTCTCCAATAAAAATATGATAAATATATTTAAACATCTTTTAAGGAGTAAAAATATGAAGAAATTATATATAATATGATAAATATATTTAAATATCTTTTAAGGAGTAAAAATATGAGGAAATTATATATATATATATATATATATATATATATATATATATATATATATATATATATATATATATATATATATATATATATATATATATATATATATATATATATATATATATATATATATATATATATATATATATATATATATATATATATATATATATATATATATATATATATATAAAAGAGGAAATTATATCCTTATTATATTTTCATTCGGAAAAAAGCATAAACCACATCTAAGAAAATATATTTAAATTTTTTCTTTTTTTTATTAATTCATGTAAATTATTTGTGTGTTTTGATAAGTAAAATTTAATTCGGTTGTATTATCATTCATGACTATAAATTTAAAATACTTGTGAAAAATCTAAACATCTCTAACAATCTAAATTAGAGGTGTAATCGGATAGGTTTGTATCAGTTTTTGATTTAAAAAAAAGGTTTGAACGGATGATATCTGCATCAGTTTGGTTTGGTTCGATTTTTAATATTTTTCAAAAATGGAATTGAATCAAACTAATCAATTTGATTCTGTTTGATTTGGTTCGGTTGATCGATTTACAATGTTTCTCCAAACATTATATATTCATCAATGTAATTTATACTATCATGTTTTTCGGTGTATTTTATGTTATTATTTTTTAAAATAATATATTTCACGTAATTTATTTAATGCTCCATTTTTAACCAAATTACAAGTTGTTCTTAATTCATACTACGTAACAGTGATATGATTTTCATTGTATCATGAAATAAGTTCACTATCAAATAAAAATTTACACTTGGAATTGGAAACTTCATAAGGGATTTGAAAGTTTAATAAATAGAACACAACAAAACACACATCAATTATCATGTTTCACATCTCAAACACACATCAAAATTATTTAGTAACAAGACTAAAAGGAATTTTTTTATAAAAAAAAAACAAAAAAAAAAGTAAAAATAAAATATGAAAATTAACAAAGAGAACTCGAACACGAAGAAAACAGCCATAACATATAAGAATGACAATATAAAGAGAAAAAATTATGGCAGATAGTAAGAGCAGCAATTCGGTGAAAGAATTTTTTTGTAACTTATAGTTTCTACTTTCTATATTTTAGAGTTTGATTCTATATGTATTTTTTATCGAAAAGAAGGAAATGTAAACAAAGATAGAGAATGATTGGATCAATATAAAATTTAGACTTAATAATGGGTAGAATAAAAGATTTTAAGTGTAAATATTTCTATTGGTTCGGTATATCGGTTTGACGGTTCCTAAAAATTAAAACCGAGAATCAAATCAAACCACCCTGATTTTTATTAGTTCGGTTTAGTTTTTAAACCAAACCAAAAAGAATCGGTTTTATTTCATTTTGATTTAATTTAAATTGTCGGTTTAATTGATTTTTTCTAATCCGTTTACCCTTAATCTAAATTGTAAATAATTCACAATTTAATAACTTAAAAATCATTTGCACTCATGCAATATGTTATTTAGTTGAAACAATGTGACTTGATTCAATTTTTTAACAATGCAACATTTCTTCTCTCCTCTTTCTTTTTCAAAAATTCAAACTCTCAGTTTTTTCTTATAGAGCTGCATTTTGGTGGTGCGCTGGAAACTTTTCTTCACAACACCCTTTTATTTCCATTGAAGTTGTTTTTTTCTAATCACCTTTTGGGAACAGTTTCGGTCTTCTCGTAGTGGTGGTTGGTGGTTGGTGGTTCTATGTTGTTTTGGCCTCAAAAAATTAGCAAGGTCAGTTTTAAATACTTATTGGCAGGACCAGCCTAACATAATGTGAGATCTAGAATAAATATTATGATGTTTTGTTTTTTATCTTATAATTAAAATATTTAATTTTAAATAATGTATTTAAAAAAAAAATTGGGATCAATTAAAAAACTATAATTACGTTATTTATTAAGATTGAATAATCCTCTCAAATGAAGGACTTTAAAAAATATAACAAGAAGTTATTTTTTATGGTGAATCATGTTGAAATTTTGTAAACTCTCGTGTATTAGGCTGGTTAAACTAAATTTTTTATTTATAAAATTTATATAAGGACGGTTAACACAAAAATTATATTTTGAAATTTTTATAATTTAAATATTTTTAAATAATCAAAATTTATAATTATCAATAATCTATTTATATTAAAATTATGAGTTAAATATAATTTTAGTTCGCATTAAATATTTATGTATATATTTTTTATGTAAGATAATGATTAAAAGTATTAAACTTAAAAATATATTTAATTTCAAAATTAAAAATATATTTAATTTTAAAGTTAAATATTAAGTTAGTGATATGATTAAATAGATAATATTATTTTTTTATTTGTAAATAACAAAATAATCAATGAAAATTTCCTAAGTTTCAAAAAAATTTCTAAGAATTTTAGAATCTTCTCAATTTAGTACGATGTCGTTGGAGAGTTGTTAGTCGAAATCAATTTATTCTTGATTTCTATCAACTCTTTCAGTTTTTCTTTGGAGATATTATAGTCTGAAGTTATATGTGCTAAGTTGTATGCCTCTTAGTTTTTCAATAGTGGTACATGATCAATGTTAACAGAGTGAAAGCATTTCAAAGAGAGTTTTCCGTGACGAAATACATCATCGGGTTTTTGTTGATACATTTGTATTCTTTTCTTAACTGCTTCACTACTAACTCTAAGTCACCTTTTATCTCGACATCTCTTGCCCCAAGTCCAACAAAATCTTAAGGTTTGTTATTAAAGCCTCATATTCGGCCTCATTATTAGAGCAATGACATTTGATTCTAAACTTGAACTTAGTTGGTATCTCCTTTGGCGAAATTATGATGATTCCGATCCCAGTTCCATCTTTGTGTCTGGAACCGTCGAAGTATAATTTCTAAGGTTTCTCGCCTACATAGTTTTATGTCACTTCGACTAACGATTCATCGACAATAAAATTTGCAACAATTTGGCCTTTTATGGCCTACAAAGGTGTGTAAGTTATAAATACTCGGTGAGACACAACACCCACTTCCCGATTCGACTATGCAAGATGGGTTTTGATAACATATGTTTAATTACGTCGAAATGCGAATAAACATACAAATCAACCGATTTTATATAATGTTTCAACTTAGTGCATGAAAAGTACAAGCAAAGACATAGCTTTTCTTTTAAACTATATATCGTTTCAGGATCATTTAGAATTCGACTAAGGTAATAGATGGCCCTTTCGATGCCATTATCGTCTTCTTGAGCTAACATGCTACCTATTGTTGAATATGATGCTAATATGTACAACTTCATGACCTTATTTCTAATAGGAGGTAATAAAATAGGGGGTTTCTTCAAATATGCTTTGATTTCGAATGCCTTTTGGTGGTCGATTTCCCATATGAAACCTTCCTCCTTTTTTAGTTGAAGCAATGGCGAGAACTCTTGTGTTTTGGCACTTAAATTTGATATAAATCTCCTTAGGAAATTTATTTTCCCCAACAAAGACTGAAGTTATTTATTTGTTGAAGGAAGCTTGGTGTCCAAGATTGCTTTGGTCTTGTTTTGGTTGATTTCGATGCCTTTATTGTGCACCATAAAACCCAAGAAGTCGTCTGCATGGATACAAAAGGCACATTTTAATGGATTCATTTTTAATCCATATTTCCCCATCCTTTCAAAGGGCTATCGAAGGTGGTCTAAATGACCATTTTCTGACTAGGATTTTATGACTATATCATCAATGTAAACCTGCATGAAGGTATCTATAAAATCATGGAACATAAAGTTCATAGCCCTTTGATAGGTTTCCCCGTCATTTTTCAAACCAAAGGGTATTACTACCCATTCATAGGTTCCCAAGGCCCTGGGCATCAGAATACCGTTTTTGGCACGTCTTTCTCAGCAATGAAGATTTGGTAGTACCAAAATAGCCATCTACCATGCTTAGGTAATCAAAACCTACAACTTAATTTACTAACATTTATTCCACTGGCATCGGGTATTCATCCTTAGGTGTGGCATTGTTAAGATCCCTAAAGTTTATACATATCATAAGGGTCCCATTTTCTTAATAAAATGTACTATATTTGCTAGTCATTCGACATACCGGGAAATTCTGATAAACTTGCTTTTGAGGAGTATTTCAATCTCTTATTTGATCTTGGATATTATCTATGGGGAAAATCTTCTTGATAGTTGCTTAATTGATTTCTTACTGGGTCGAATTGGAAGCTTCAATTCCACCATATCTTGACTTAAACTTGGCATCTCGTTATAGTCCCAAGCAAAACAATCCTTGAATTCTTTGAGTAGCTTAACCACCTTCTCCTTTAGGCCTGGGTTGACATTAGCACTGATGTACGTTGGTCTCTTAATTGTTCTGTCTCTGAGGTTAATTTCTTCTAAAGGGTCTTGAGCTTGGATTTTCTTGGTCGGATTTACTCGGTCCTTCTCAAACCTCAGAGGCTCATCATCGTAAATGCAGCCGAGCCTATGACTTTCTAAAGTTGTTGTTTGGTCGAAATGGCCATTTTCAATTATTTCAGAATTATCAACAGTCGCAGCTACAACTTTAATTTATTTATTTAATTTAAATAATAAAACTAAAGCACTATTTTAATTAATAAAATAATTCTAAATAAAATCTACCAACTTTTAATTACTCTCTACACTCTTCCCTCACAGTCACACACCCCATCACACTTATTTAAATAATTTAATCAAAATACTCTTTATCCTAATTATTAAATAATTTCTAAATAATTTCTATCAACTCCAATAAGTCAAACTTATAATCAACACCGCTATCTATAGGACATACACCCATACCCTCTTATTTATCTAATTATTTACACACAATAATTAAATAAAACACATATAAATCACAAAGAATTCACAAATAACTCAACTAAAATAATTTTAAAAAAACTAGGGTGTTACAACTTGTCTTACCTTCGTAGTTAGACAACATCATATTGTATGGGCAAAGATTTGTATCATATTTCCCTATTCTTTTTAAAAAGTAATGGGGCATCAGATTTACTGGCGCTCCCTCATCAACAAAATTTTTGTTGACTCCAAGGTTGTCCACTTTCGCCAGTATAAACAAAGTCTTAAGTTGATTCGTCATACCTGTATCAGGCTTCTCAAATATTGCTTGTTTCTCTTTGACAACGCCATTGTTTATCACGTAGTAACATAATGGCTTCTGATTTTCCTCCTCTTTTGCCACATAGTCACCTTCCTCTTCAAAGACCTCCAAGACACAATCATAATCCACAGGTAATACTGGCACAATATTGCAAGTAACCTCAAAATCATTCTCCGACCCTGAGTTGAAATTTTCAATGACCATTTCATCGTCAGGTTGTACTATGGGATCATAGCCACTTTTTTCAAAGGTGGCATTGTTGGAAACAATCTTTGCTTAACTAGTTTCTTGTTCATTTTGCTAACTTTTGTTGCATATGATTTGTTGTTGGTGTTCAACCGTGAGGCTTTATATGCTGTTTTTTTGTTCCTCTAGTTTTTAAGCCATTGTGTTTTTGTCATGGGATTATTTCCCTTATAATTCTAAGGACCATAATAATATCTTTTTGATACATGAGAGTTGTCATGATAGGAGGATCCCACTCCTATATTGACTACTTTCCACTTTTGTTGGTTTGAGCCTCATTGATTTAAAGGTCGAAACCATTCTCCTTTAGGTGCGTTAGAAGAGAGAACATAAGTCTTATGGAGGTTTCCATAATTTGTTTGAAAGTCCAGGTTCCTGTGTGGGATGCCCCTTTTGTCGAAGATGAATCGAGATGTCGATCTGCCTCGCCTATTCTTCCTAGGATCTGAGATCCTGGCAGTTTTGAGATCTTTTATATCTTCTTCATCAAACACAACACTACACCTGGGGCATATCATCTTGTCAATTTTGAGATCTTTTGCAGCTTCTTAATCAAACACAACGATACACCTTAGGCATATCATAACTATAAAGCTACTTAAATTGTATCGACTTACAAAATTGAAGAGCTATTATTTCGCCTTAGGGAACACCACTTTCGTCTTTTCAGCAATGTTATCTGTAGTATTTTGTTCAACTTTCTCTACCTCCATCTCTATTCCCTCAGTAGCTTCGACCATTATAATTTTGATAGGCTCAACAAAATATGCCTCTTCGACTTGGAGAGGATCAAATTCCACTTGCATTGAAGCCTTGGGTTTCTCTCCTAACTGCAGCCTGCCTTCTTTAAGCACCTTTTGCACCAAGTCCCTGTGTTGTACCCCAAAATTTCCCCTCCCATTTTCTTCAAAACATTCTCATAGGGTCCTCAAATGCTCAAGGTTGCTTAAGAATTGATCAGACAAATTCTCCTCCTAAGCAATGGAAGGTGTTAGCATCCTTTTCGTCTGTAGTTATCTACGGGCTCTTAATCTCTAGCTCACTTTGTTTGAAAATGCTTTGTGTTGTGTGTTTGAAAAAATATTTAGAAATGCCAGTAGTAAGGCAACTTTGTAATGATTCTTGAGAATGCGTACAAAGTGTTTGTTGGAAAATATTTTTGAAAGCGTTTATGTAAAAAAAAGATGTTTTATTTTGTTTGTGATCAAGCGATTACGAGCTATCTACCTACTCAAAGTATTTATTATACTTTTCCTTCTCCTTTAGATAGTGTTATCCTACCATTAGTTAGTAGGAATCCCTATCGTTGGATGTGAAGGGACGGGCGTGGGTCATCGTACAGTCATTAAAGGAAACTCGTAGGGGCGCTTTAGCATTTATCATAAGGGACTAGATCGTTTATCGAAGGCAACATTCGAAGGGTCATCGAGGGACTCCGATCTTTCTAACTGAGGGTCTTTGCTAAAGCGTCCCCACATTCGAGGTACATGACTATTTTTTATCTGAAGGCAACAAGTGAGGTTACCCTAGAGGTGTGCGTGTGTGAGTGTATTCAATTTAATTTATTTATCTTTATTAGGATTTTGCTATCGTTTGTTTTTTATTCTTACCATACAATCCTATTAAGCTAACAGTAAGGTATACAAAGCATAAAAATATAAGTGCGGAAAAACAAAAGTCTATGCTAATATATGGCTTCGGGGATGGGGGTACAAATAATAAAAATACGGGAAAAAGAAACCCTAATTAACTATTACAAACCGTAAGCAATTATAATAATCGAAAAAGGCGAAAATAATAAAATACGCGAAGTGGTAAGAGAGGAAAAGGAAAAGGAAATTGCTTGGATTGATTTTTGTTAGAAAAGAGTTTTTGACGATTAACCTAATAACCTAATTAATTTTAATTAATTAAAAAAACTAAAAACCCTAATTAATTTTAATTGATTAAAAAAGAAAGTTTATTAATTGATCAAAAAAACTAAACCCTAATGTTGATTAGGGTTTGTGAAAAAATTAATTGATAAAAAAAATGGTTTAGTTTGATGAATTTAGGGTTTTATAAGTGAAAATAGGAAAAAAATAAGGGTTTAAAAAAAGTTACTAGGGCTGGGTGTTGAACCCACGCCCTCTACCTTTTCACTCAGCACCTTTACCACTAGGCCAAGCGCTCCTTGGTGTTAGGAAATAGCTTCAGTGCGTTTTGTAAGTTATCTTGCAAAATATGAAAATATGAAGAAAATAAATGACAAAAGACAGGATCGAACCCATGTCCTTTGACACAAATGCCTTAACGTGCACGCTTCTGCCACTGGGGTGGCTGTACATTCGTTGATTAAAACACAACCATATCATTAAATAATAAGACTGCACTTATATTTGAATTAAAATAGAACATCAGCGCTAGTGGGACCCTGCATCAAGTGTTAGCCAATCAAAATGTCCCAAAACTCCACGCCATGGTCAATCTGTTTCAAGGAAGGTTTGACTGACGGAGAAGTGACCGGAACCCTAAGTCCGGTCATCTTCTCTGATGAGTTCTAACACCAAACCTACAAATCACGTGAAATCAAAACAAAAGATGAACCGTATCCCCCTATTTTGGGGTCTACGGATTCAACGGTACCCTTCGTTTTGGCTAAAGATCCTTGTATCGTGAGCTTCGAAGAAAACACCCTAAGTTGGTTCAAAAATGGCAAAGCAAGATCTGGACGTTATAAACTCCATGTAACGACTGCAACATGTCTTAAAAATTCATATGAACTGATATGGATGGATAGAAACATTCAAAAAATCATGAAATTGAAAAAATATGAATGATCAAAAATCAATAACTGGCCATGGCCTATCTGCATGTTTTAGGCGTAGATGGGCATGGAAAATCATCTATTCTCACCCTACAAATGTTCAAGAGATGTTTGGAATGATTGGCTTAGGCTACGAATTCTTGGAATTTTAACTTTGAGTTCTTGCTTTTCTTGAGAATTTTGTGATCTTTTTAAGGTTCTTTAAGGAGGCAGCATGCATCCTTTTGGTATGGATTTGTTGAGTATATATAGCGGAGGGATTTAGGTCAACATATATCAGAGATATCTTTGTGCATTATGATGAAAATATTTTTCTTTGAATTTTTGCATTGAAAGTTTCTATCTTGATCCAATCATATCTTTCATGACCTCACACGAGTTGCTAGTTGTATGTGAGCTTTTTGGGCTTCAAATTTGACCCAAGACCAAAGCCACGCGCTTAAGTCTAATCATTTGACATTTATTTAATTTATTTTGAATTAATAATGGATAAAAATCAAAATAAATTAAATAAAAGGTCAAAGGGTGCAAGAGTAAGATATGAGGTCCATTATAAGTGACATAACATGTTTGGACTCTGAAATAATGGCCCATTAGCCCAAAATATCAAGTTTGCTCAATTTGAACTTCATGTATTTGCTCAAAATTTCCCAACTTTCACTTGTCATAACTCTCTTAATTTTTATCTTTTGATGATGATATTGGACTTTTTGGAAAGCTCAATATGTCCTCTATAATACATCTTTTTATCATATTTGCATTTGAATATTTATCTTAATGTAAGTTGCCTTGACAAAAAGTGTCTTTTTGTTGACTTTTGAAATGACTTATAATGTATTGGCTCATATCTTTCAAATGAAGGATTTTTTGGACTTGAGCTTAGAGATACAAAGTTGTAGAGAATTTAATTTTCTTTAAAATAAGCTTTGGTTGAGGAAAATATGGTGAAGTATATGAAAGTTATGCATGGTCAAAGTTCAGTTGACTTCTCCTTAGGAAATCCCTAATTTGGCAACTTTTGACTTTTGATGATTTGAGAGTTTTCTTGATGATTCATGATCAACCCTTAATCAAATGATGAATATGACTTCAAAATCTTGATGTTGACCAAAAATCTTGAAGTTTGACTGTATGTTGACCATAATTGACTTTTTGTTCAATACAATTGATTTTCAGTCGACTGAGCAAACTTGTGATGCAAGGCTTGAAATTTGGCATGGGCATTATTGGAGACATATAAGAGACCATGAATTCCATTTAAGACCTTTGAAACCCAAACTTCCTTGTGAAAAGTGAAATCCTAGTTATGGATTCATTGCTTAAGAAGAGAATTTGTCTGATCAATTCTTGAGCAACCTTGAGCATTTGGGAACCCTAGGAGAATGTCTTGAATAAAATGAAAGGGAAAGTTTTGGGGTACAACAGCTGCCCCTGTTTAATCTTCTTAAACCTGAAGATTTAAATTGGCATATCCGCCATTCGTGATTTGAAGGTAGAAGATGATTGAACACTTAAGTGCCCAGAAATTTCCACTCGCCTGAGAAGTAACATTGTTGATTGATAATATTGCTTGAATGGGCTTAAAGATGCCATTCGGAGAGATGATAGATTGTCATCGGAGATAGGCTTACAGATGCCATCCAAAGTAATTGTTGATAGAAGTATTATTATGAGTCTACGCTCGACTGTATCTGGAGAATGCTTTACATAATGAACCTCTGGGGAAGATACTTGAGTAGCTGCTTATCAGATTCAGTCTCTAAGGGGAATTCTTGTCAGATTTGGTTTATGAGGGAAATGTTTTTCATGTGGATAGTCTCCCTGTCATGTTTTGTGAATTAATCTACAGTCTATTTTTGTTGGTAAACCCGTCCTGTTTTGGGAATTCATACCACCTGGCTATATCGATAATTTCCTCGTCCTATTTCAGGAGTTAACCTTTGCTTGGTCATAAATATAGTTTCCTCTTCCAATTTTAGGACTCAATCTTTGCATAGTCATATGGATAGTTTCCTCTTCCTGTTTCGGGAATTAATCTTTGGCTTGCTTTCTGTTGGCGAACCCGTCCTATTTCAGGAATTCATAGCGCCTGGTCATACAGATAGTTATGTTGTCTTGTTTCAGGAATTAATCTTGGACCTGGTCATGCAGATAGTTTCCTCTTCTTATTTCGGGAATTAATCTGCGACTTGTTCGAGAATTGTTGATGATATTTGTCTGTTTGTATACTTTTACCTAAAAAGATAAAAAGTTAGTTGTATGCAATGCCATGATGTATGTAACGCACTGCGTGATGATGCTCTCAAAGTAAATGAGAGTGTGCTATATTTGTGTCATATGCACATGCTATGATACTTGTGTATGATGTATGGAGGTGAGATGTTGTTGAAGCATATTGGTAGCTTGGTATAATATCTCTGATTAGGAAGATAAATCTCTAACTGCTGCTGGGGATGAAGAATATGTGTGATCTTAAATCTTGTCTAGAATGTCTCCGTTGGGGATTCCTGCTTATTGTTTGAGGAAACTCTGCTGGGTAATTTGATTTCTACTTGGGAGAAGAGTTCAAGAACTTTGGTCGTTTGTTGCTCTACTGGGGAATTTAACTCTCATATACCCTAGCTGGGGATAAAAGAGATGGATAACTTTCTGAGGCACCTGTATGACCGAGTTTTAGATATAGATGTCGGTTCGTCTGGGGAGGATAAGGTTAAATGATATCTGGTCCGATTTCGGATTCCGTAGCAACTCTCTGGGGATAGCAGCACGGGCATGTCCTTTGCTAGAGATAGGAATTTTGATGATGATTTATAGTAGTCAGAGAAATAGACTTAAGCTGGGGAGACTGAATTCTATTGGGGAAATAAACCCTGGTGGATAAATAAACCTTGCTGGAGAGATAAACCCTGTTGGAGAAATATACTATGCCGAGGAAATAATCCTTACTTGGAGAAGAGAATTTTGCAGGGGATTTTATAGTTTGGGAGAAATAAACTCAGCTGGGGAAGAGGGTTTCTATGAACGGTGTTGATAACATAATCTCTGATGATAATTGGGACTCCGTAGTTTGGTGACATTGTCGGGGAAAAGATCATATTCCTTTATCCGCTAGGGGGATCTGTTGGGGAGCATGATTAGGTTAATTGTTGGAAGATGCCCCAATCCCTGTCTTGAAAGCATATTGGATTTACAGGGAATGTATCTTTGTTGAAGATGAGCTTGTGAAGATAACTTTGTGTGGATTTCTCTATGGAGTTTTGTGGATGACTTGGGCGCCATCCAAACTCCTTGAGTCTTGATTAAATTATTATTCCTATTTTTATGCATATATTTGTTAACATTAATCGTATTCTTATGCATATGTTCATTCAATTTAGTCATTGGACATTTTTGCAAAAAAATAGAAAAAGTAAAACAAAACCTTGGATTTTGAAGTGGTATTTGTATTGATAATTTGCCTATAAACAGGCGGTTTTGTACAAAGAGACATAAATCCTAGTAAGAGGACATTGTCGTAAAATAAAAATAGTACAAAGTAAAAAAAAACATATAGCTATGTGGAAATAATCTCGTCGAGTTTCAATTCTGCTATTGCCCCTATGTCTTTGAGCATATCATCCCTTGCTGTCGGAAGAAGTTGACTGAATTGGTCTGTACCATTTGAACTTGACATTGGTAATACAACTTTCTATAAGTGATCCCACGGGACATAGTCGTACACTTTAATCCTTAATTTTATTCTAGACCGCTCTTTCGGGTTTTCAGTCCACCAGGATACCCTTTTTTGCCCAAGTCGCCTTTTCAGGTTTTCGACTTGTCGAGTGTACAATCTTTATATATATATATATATATATATATATATATATATATATATATATATATATATATATATATATATATATATATATATATATATATATATATATATATTGTATTAAGATAATCATTCAAATGTAAACAAGTTCTTTTATGTGAGCCATACAATGATTAACAAGAAGAATTACAAATGAGAAATCAGTAAAATTGCTAGTAAACATGAGAAGACTAATCATCCTTAAAATTCAGGGCATTCTTCAATCACGTTTATTCTTCGGCAAAGACTTGGCTTGCTCTTCGAGACAAATATCTTTAAGTGACAAGACGCCACTTCTGACCAATTTCTGGACTTCAGCTTTTAATGGATAACATTGTTCAATACTATGCCCAGGTGCTCCCTGATGAAAAGCACAAGTCAAATCAGCTTTGTAGTACCAAGGTATCTTCTCAGGAATCTTCGGTGGAGATCGGGTCTGAACCAAATTCCTCTGCATTAGGATAGGAAACAACTTTGTATAAGTCATTGGAATTGGATCAAACTGAGCTTTCTTCTGATCAGAAACTTGTTGATTCTGTTGACAAACTGGAGCGGCTGGAGGTAAATTGAACACAGGGATGACAGAAGAAACATGTTGATTCTGACGATGATTGTTTCTTCCTCTAGCTCTCTTCTTGGAAAAGTTATTATCAAACTTCTTCACACCAATAGTTGTGCCACTTTCTTTAGATAAGCATCCCTTTCGGACATCCTCTTCTAGAAGTACTCTCACATTCGCCTTTTCTGGGAATTCACCGGGTACGTTGACTATCACCTTCTCATGAAAAATGATTTCAGAGTTTTTGTGAAGACTTTTTCCATCTCTTCTTCCTTTTTAGAAGGATTGACTTGGGCGACAACCAAAGTTTTAACCAAAGCAGTTAGATATTCCATATCAGCCTTCAAAGTAGTTACTTATTTGCAGAGTTCAAAGATCTCTTGCTTAATGCTTTCCATCTTCCCTTAGCACGAGGTTGTACTGATGAGGCAACTTGCTTCAAATGACCAAAGGACCTTGGGTAAGACTTCTGTGGAACTCATGAAATGCATAGTCAAATGTAACACGATGCATGACATGCAATACAAATGTCATATTCTTATTTCCAAAAGTTCATACACTTTGATTCCAGTTATTAAGCCACAATGTTATTATATATTCTTTTTTTTCATGTATTTATTATATATTATTTTTTATGTTTATTTTTTTGTCTTAACAATTGGAATCAAGGAAGTAATGTTTGGAAACAAAAAACATGTATGATGATAATTATATTAACATGTTATGTATGCAAACATATGGGATCAAAGCTTCTGCGATGCTGGATAGCTGTTGAACTGATAACAGAACCACTGTCATATGTAATAAGATCAAAGGTCCGGACCAATTCAGAATACCAAGGATCAAAGTCATCAATATAATCAGAGTCACCAACGGAACATTTATAGTCACCATATGTACCTGTAGATCATTCCCTCCCCACTCACGGGTAAAGACTAGGTCATGGTAAGGTCAATGGTAACTCAGAATCGAGGGTACTCCTGAAAAATCATCGCCATATCACCTACATGGAAATGATAGCTCCTCATTTGTACCTCATCTGAGCGTGGACGACATGGCGGAATAGTGAAACCTAAGTCAACTAACTGTTCATGTTCCACTCTATTCCTAGTGTTCCTGTGGTTTCCACTTGGCCTGGGTATTGGGCCTTTTACCTCATAGTAACATCCCACCCATCAAGAAACAGAGAAACCAGCACAACAACGATATAACAATTAATAATAAAGATGCAATGCAAACATATGCTCAAATATATACAGATGAATAATCCATAAAAGCATAATGATAAACACCCTAAGAAAATAAAAACGGGAGCTAGGAGTGACTCACGGGATGGACCAGCAATTGGTCGACATGTCTTTCCCCAGTGAAGTTGCCATTTTTCTATAGCGGTAAAATCAATGAAGTCGCCACCGAGTATTTATTTATCCCATATGAAAGGGAAAGGAAAATCATCGAAGAAAAACCTAAATGGGGAAATCAAGGTCTTGCGACCGAGAGATTGGGTAAGGGAGTCGATTACGCAAGGGGAAGGTATTAGCACCCCACGCGTCCATAGTACTCTACGGGATCCACTCTCGTTATTCTAATAAAAGGATGTGTTCAATCTAATGCTTAAAGGTTATAAAATAAGAGAGAATGCATGCAAAGAAAAGAGAAAGAATGTAGGGAAAATAAAGTTGTACTCGCTTGGGCCCTACCCCAATGCCTACGTATCCTTTTTGAGGAATCAGAGCTACCGTAGTTCGGCTCATATATTTTATTTGTTTGTATTTTTTAAATGAACAATGTTGCATTCGATCATTCCACCGCCGCTCGACCTTTGGAGACTTACGACCTGTAGTAGAAAGGAGCTAACATGCTCTTAGAAGAGAAAAGTCGAATGGCGAAAAGAAATGGATTGGTTGGTATTTTTTTATTATGAAAAGTATTTTTGTATGCTTAGCATTCTTTATACATTTGTCAAGAAAAAAGAAGTTTTAGTTTTAAGTGAAATTACACAAAAACGGGAAGAAAATATCTAAGGGAGACTAACCTATCTCTAACCTAATCTTATCATACAATGAGGGGTCCTATCTAAGTTAGCATGCCAAAGAAAGTATAACAAACTATCCTATAGGGAACATGCACTGAGAGAAAAGTCGTGATCTCAATTTCTAAATTGAGTGACTCATCGATCAACAAGAAATAAAGGAAAGCGATAAAATCCTATAGGGAGCATGCACTGAGAGCAAAGTCGTGATCACAATTTCTAAATTGAGTGACTCATCAATCAACAAGAAAGAAAACAAACACAAGCACAACACATATAATAAATGAAGTGTGGAATGCCTGCTACAGGTCTTTAAACAGCAACTTCGAGCGCACTCTCTTTATTTCCTACTTCTCATGATATCTAGAAAGCGATAAATGCGAAAATATAGCTTGGAAGCAATATAATACCAAACGAACAATAATGTCCGCAAAAAGCACAACCAAAGCAAAGAAACCAGGAATACTTCACACAAGCTAACAGAGTAGGTTCGTTGCCTCTTCAAAACCATGCAAGCGATAAGAAAACTCTACAAGAGCCGCTTCGCAGAAATGATCAAACGAATTAATCTCAGTGCATTCCATATCACAAAAGATTGCCTCAATACTGTCATAAACTCTCCACAACAATGACAACCAAATGATTAGCAAACATAAAAAAATGATAATAAAACTCTAATTAAAATTCTAAAAGGAAATTCCAAAGAGTTATATTAACATCTTTTTATTGTTTTATCATGTATTTCTATTACAAAATTATAAAAAAAAGTAAAAACTAAAAGGTGATGAAAAGAAGACTAAGAGAGAGCCAGGGGGTGCAAGCTGAAATTTGTGAGTGCCGGAGAAATCTGATGGTGCAAAGTCAGGGCGCTAGGCCCAATCTGCATGAGTCCAAGAAGACTGTTTTTGTTGACATTGTTTCAGGCTTCAATAATCAAATTTCGAACAGCAAGGCCCAAGGAATTTAACCTCCACTACCATCCAATTTCCAACAGATTTATTCAGCTTCTGACTTTCTTCAATTTAAAATAATAATAAAAATAAAATATTAAACTGAGATGAATGTATACGGTGCCGTTTTGGAGAGTCTGGTTAGGGTTAGGAGAAGTGGATTTTGGACTTCATAAAGCAGATTCTCTTCTTCTTCCTCCTTGCAAAAATGACGCGTCTCATTCTCTGGTGAATATCAGTGATCAACCACCATCATTTCGACCCTGTAATCTATATTGAACCCTGCATACGAACCTAGCTTCAGATTCTTCCAATATCTTGCAACGTCACTCTAAATCAGAAACCATAGCAGTTTCGAAGCTTCAATTGAACGTGCATATTACTCCGTTCGAACTAAAACTATGGGAGAAGAGACTGGGGGAATGAGAACTACGTGTTTGTATCAAGAAGAGGGTGAAACACTTACTTCGACGACAACATTGATGTCGCACTCTAGGGAGCGCCTTAATCCGTGGTGAGCTCTATTCTTCCTATTCTCTTCCCTTTTCTGCATTCTTGCATTTTCTTCGGTTTCCGTCTTTGTTTGATCTCTGCTTCTTCAACTTCATATTTTTCTTCTTCTAATGCGTTATTGTGTTTTCTTTGATGCACGAACCAAAATGATTGTCGTAGGTTCTAGGTTTGCGATGCTAGTACGAAGTGACTTGAATGAAGTTGTGTGATGAAATTGGATGTGCGGGTTGCAGTATGTTGAGAGTTGTTGAGAAGATAAGGCTTATCAGAGAAGCTGAAGATTGAAACATTGACGGGGATTTGTGAGGTTCTGGATTCAGAGAGAAAGTGCAGAGAAGAGAGAGCAGAGAGACAACTTTTCATTTTTGGTGATTCTACAGAGATTGAAGATGAAGATGACAGGAGAAGAGAGTGCAGAGAAAATTTTGATGTTGTTATAGATTCTCGGTGAGTTTTTCTGGTGAATCCCTTTCTCCGGTATTTTTTATGGCTTTTTGTATTGTCAATGTGAATTCTGAACTCCCTCCCCCCTTTTCTGTTACACGATTTTCTCTTAGAAAATTTTTGTTCTCGATGTCTATTTTGTTAGTAATTGGTTATAAAAAACGGTTATGAATTAGTTAGAAGTTATGTTAGTTAGTTAGGAAGGTTGGGAAGTTGGTTACAGTTAGTTATTGAGCTGTTAGATGTTATTTTGACATTTGGTTAGAGGTATGAGGCTGGGAACTTTTTCTGCTAGAATTATTTATATGATTCTGTTGTGAATTCAGTTGAAAAACTATTAGTTTCGGTCAGGAGGTTTTGGGCTGTTAAACAGGGCTATTAGGATATGGTTACAGGGCTGTTAGGAAATGGTTACAGGGCTGTTAGGAAATGGTTACAGGGCTGTTAAAAACTGTTTGGAATTTGTTACAGGCTTTGTCAATTTTTTCTGTTTTCTAAATGGCAAGTTTTAATGTGTTTTTGTATTGTATGTGTTGTACGTATTTGGCCATAGCAGATGGATATGTTCTGGTTAAACTTGAATTGTATGGTGCTTAGCTTATGGAATGTGTCTTGGGTTTGGGGTGACATTGTGATGACATTTGTTGTAGTGTATTAGCCTTCAACCCTGTCACGAACTTTTTCATTTGGGCATGTTAAATTGTGTTGTTGGAACTGATGTAGAAATTGATGTGGCAGGTTATGTTCGGAGGACATCTGTAGCAGCAACCCAAATATTAGCAATGGTGAGATGGCTCGAAATAGGTGAAGTTCAAAGTAACAACGGAATCAAGGTGAAAATGGCGGTTATGATGAGGCTCTTCATTTGAAGGATGAAAGACGAAGTCTAGATTTTGGATGTATTTAATGTAATTCTCATTTCCTATGTGATGTACTTTATGGTATTGAAATATAGTATGGTGTATTAGAATGATGGATGTAATGTTTGGAGATTGAATCGTGATGTAATAGAAATGGTGTTATGTACATGGAATAGTTTGGAGTATGACTTGAGATTAAATGCAATGTAATGTAACTTGAATAAGATCACTTGAAAATCTTGATTCCATATACTCTTCACAATATTTGCCATGCCACTTCCCTTTACCTCCACCAGTGAAATGTATCGCCGCGCCTAAATGACCCGAATGAAATGCCTTGCATGCATATTTATCCATGAAACTTTGAGCTTCCACTTGAGATAATTGAATCAAGTCTGTAAAAGATATAGCTTGTATCACAAGCAGGCCACATATTTAGATGAGATGTCTTGCACTAAGTGTCTAAAAAATCCTAATTGGTGATGTAGATTCACTTGTCTCTTCCTTTGAATTAAACCATGAATATTTCAAGATCCCTTCAATAACTTACACTTCAAGCAATGATTGAAACCCTAACTCCCACGAAGATGATAAGCATAATAAAGTGATGACTGCCTTAGGATTCAAGCAATTATGTGTCTTCTTTGATGGAAAAGAACTGGTAGAAGCCTTAACTCTCCTCTTGACAAATTAATGATCATACAAATAGAATAAGATATCTTGATTCCAATTCAATAAGGAAAGTTCTACTGCATATCCTTTAGAAGACCGCTTGATTATATCATGTAATTGGAAGGGAATCTCAGATGAAAATCACGCTTGAAATCTTGAAGGAGAGAAACTCAAAATAGCTTTAGAACCAACTCTACTTCAAGAAAACCTCAATTGAAATCTTGATGAAGCATTAAGCACCACAAATGAAAATCCCAACCCCATTTGCTCTGGACGAACATTCGATGAAGAAAGGGACCCACAATAACCCTGATTCCTTGAAATCTTTGAATCCATGCTGAATTTATTGACTAATAATGCACAATGCGTTAGATGACCTAATGAAGGTTATGTACCTCAATCTCAATCAAATCCACAGATTCTAGTCATCTTGCATTTGAAGCGACCAGCCTCCATTTGATGAAATGAGATGAATGAGCTCCTAACCCATAGCTTACCCAACGGTACATATCTAAACTTGATAAAACTCAAAGCAATCTTTCAGTAAGGGAAGAGTAGCGCTCAACGTAGCCTTGAAGTGAGACTTTAACTCAATAAACCTCCATAGAAGAATCACTACCAAGCTTAAACAAAACAAAGAGAAATCCGGACTCTCTGGCTGAGTTAGGCCCTAATGCCTTTGTTCCTTGAAAGAACGTTGAATGAAGAAAAAATTGTATCTTGAGGAAACCTGATAGCGAAGACATATATGCTGCTTGAGATCCAAAACCCTAATCTCATACCAAGAAAAATGAGAGCGCCAGTTGAATCAATTTTGAGTAAGATAGCAAACTCAATTCATAGAGAGAAACCCTAATGCCAAAGCGCTTCGATCTTATAACCATGAGACCAATGCTATATGCAAAATGTACAAAGTGTGATGAGGGATCTTAGAGGCAAAAATTGGGGTACAACAGTTTCCATGAGGTGATGGATTCATCGGGGAGGCTCTTATACCATGCCATCGCCCCCTTCTTGGGAGTGGTTGGGAAGAGTCCGTGTTTGATGGCTCCCCTGACTCCTCGGTAGTCGAGGAGAGTGTCGATGTTCTCGATGTGCTCGTTAAGGTCTATTGTTCCGTTGTAGGTTCCCAAAGTGGGTGGCTTCTCTAGGCCGACAGGAAGTGGAGCTTCAGTAATCTCCCTCGATAGCGGGCCACAGGGCTCGTCATCCTTACTATCTGTAGGAGATGGAGAGTGGTAGTTTCTTCCCCGTCGGGGAGAGGGGATCCTCCATTTTTGTTTTGGCTCGGAGGAGGGCAGTCGAGCACGATCGATTTGCCTATTGTCTTTCCTCTTCTTGAATGAAGGGGGGTCTTGATCTCTGGCAGGAGGTGTGCGGTTGCATTTCTTGAAGGAAGAAATGCCGCGCCTCTCCTTTCTGGGTGGTAAGCCACGCCGGAGTGGCAAAATACTGGGGAAGTTTCGTTGTCTGGTTCTCCGAGAAGGAGATCTTGATCTCCTGTTCTCCCAGACTTCTATCCTTTGATTTTGTTGCAGGATGAGGGTGTTGGTCTGATTGATAGCAGCGAGCAGTGTTGCCATAGACGGGTCGGTGTTGAGAGGGATAGGAACTGGTTGAGTGACTTCTGGCTGTTCCTCAGCAGGATTCTTGGAGTGTCCCTTGTCTAAGAATTGGTCGTCGTCGCGTCAGGCGTCATTGGAATCTGCAGACGCGGTCTGTCTGTCTCGGAAGCCCATGTTGTCCTTGAGATGAGGATGTTCTTGACTTCCATCAGTTTTGCGAGCAGGGGAAAGAATGGTCTTTCCAAACATGTGAAGATCATCATGGTCGGCCATGATTAGTGAGAAGAATCTTGAAAAAGTTGCTTTGATCTTAGGTTTCGAGGAAAGAAAGATGGGGAGAGCAGATTCCCATTGACGACGCTATTGATCTTACCGGTTGACCAGAACCTGTGAAGTGGTCGGAAGATGATCCGCAGTCGGGCTATGAAGTTGATGAGAAAAAAGGGGGTTGTACCTGCAAGCACTCTAACGATCAAGTAAGTGCGGGAACAAGAAGGTACAAGCAAAGTATTAGGTAGTGAATGGTGAATATTCGATACCTGGTGTGATCGGTGGAAATAGAACTGACTGTTTAAAGCTGGATCACGTATGTCGCGGAAGCAAGAGTCGCCACCGTCTTTTATTTTCTCCAACATGGAAAGGACAAAAGCACAGCAAAATTCCTTATTGAGAATGTCTCTCGGTTCGGGAGGTAGATTTATAGAAAGGGAAGGTGTTAGCACCCTTTCTATCCATGGTTATCCATGGGCTCTTAGGTACTTGCTCTTATGTTTTGAAAATGTTTGCTTTTTAAAATGTGAGTGGGTTTGAAAAAGTTTCATTGAAAGATTTCTGAGTGACTCTTGTATCTGTCCTCAAGAGTGTTTGAAAAATTTGTTTTGAAAGCTTTTGAAAGTGTCAGTGTGAAAAGATTTTTGATTTGTTTTTGAAGAGATAAAGTACCCATGAGTCATCTACCTACCCTAAGGAATTAGGCTGTGTAAGAGTCCTTAAGGTAGTGCCATCACACCATTGAGAGGTAGGTAGCACCACCGTTGGAGGTGTTCGGGTCAATTCGATTGTAGGGACAGTGTGGTCACTGAAGCAATAGTAGGATACCTTAGAAGTAACCCTAATGTCCTAGATCCTTTTTAATCCGAGGCAACCATTTCGAGGCGACTGGATCTTAGGCATAAGAGCGACCGCTAAAACATCCTATACTTGACGACCACGTTCGAAGGCAACGAGTGAGGCGTACCCTAGAAGTGGCATGTGCATTGTGTGTTGTTTTCATGTTAAGAGTTATCTTTGATCATGCATTTGTGAGCTACGAGTTATTTTTAGTTATCATACATTTTTTCATGCAATTAACAGTTAGGAGTGCGGAAAATAAAATACGGAAAGGTAAAAGCTAGGCTATTACAAGGCGCGGGTCTATACATCGCCAAAAAACAAAGACCCGTTTTTGATAAAGATGCGGAAAGTAAAAAAAGCAATAAACCTAATTACTATTACATCATTGGAAGCAGTTACATAATAATCAAGAAGAAAATAACGCGCGAAAAGAATTAAATTGAACGTCCGAGGGTTTTGACCCTTTTGAGCAATTATGAGTTTTTTGTGTCTTTTGTATGAAATTAAAATTAACCTAAATCTAATTATTCAATTATTTACAAGAAAGTGTTTTTTATGCTTTTTGTATTTAATGAAAATAAGAAAAAGAATTAAAGAAAACCCTAGTTCTATGTTTATTTTAATTATTAATGAAAACGTCAAAATTGACCTAATTTAAACTAATTAATTAATTTACATGTTTATTTACAAAATTAATAATAATTAATAATGATGATTAATAAGAAAATTAAAAAAATGTCAAAACCTAATTCTATATAATTTTTATTTATTAAGAAAAAAATTGAAGTTAAACCTAAATTAAACTAATTTGATTATTAGTATTTATTTACAAAAATAAGTTAGTGACGAAATTAATAAATAATTAAATATATTTACAATTTTTTTGATTTCTGATTTTTATTATGGAAAATTAATTTATGGTGAATTAATAATAATAATTAAAACAATTAAAAGAATTAAAAAGAAAATAAAATAAAATAAAACTATGCAAACCAAAGGGGTTAGATGGCCCAAAGTGGAGGTCAATTGTAAGAAATTCTGGCCCATTAGACAAAGCAAGCCTCGTTGACTTTCTGGTTGTGTGCATGCTGGTTGACTGGAGTGCATCATGGACTTCATTCTGTGGCCACTGGATTGGGCATCATGGCCACTTGGCAAGCTAGCGCGTGAAGGTGCATGATGGGATTCTGGGCACATGCTGCATGTGAACGCTTTGTGAAAAAATAGAAAGAATTATATGGGGGACCTGGGAATCAAACCCAGGTCCCAACGTTCCTTGTCATTGAGCCTTTGCCAACTGAGCTATCCAGCGCGTTTGCAATATAACTGGACATTAAATATTATATAAAAAAACAAAACATTATGATATAGAACAAAATAAAGCGCGCCAGATTTGAACTACCCAGTCACATGATGCCACGCACGTCTTCTTCTTCGTTTTCTGCAGAATACAAAACAAGATAACGGGGGTTTTAAACCCCCACAAAGCAAAAGTCTAAAAAATAACGATTAAGCACACAGGTTATATAAATTGAGCGCGATAGTTTGGTTGAATTCGTCTGGCCTTGACGAATTCAACCATAGTCATCATGTGGTCCAATTTTTCCTTATGCCTAAAGCCCTAATTGAGAGCTTCAAGAAACCCTAGGTTTCGTCCATGGTGATTTTGGATTCAGTGCGCGTTAGTTCAATTAAACTGTCTCATTAGCTTCAGAAGGTCCCTAACAACACAAACCAATAAAAAAAATGGATTAAAAGCACATGAAACATGATATGCAGATTTGAAAAATAAGGCAAACCGTGAGACTCGTGTTCTTTGATTCTTCGCGTGTTAGGACTGGTTTTTGATGGCAATGGCTTCCTGGAGACTCAAGCAATATGTTTGAATCACTTTTAGGCTTTGAATTGTACTGCAGATAGGATTTCAGTTTCACAATGTTCTTGAGTTTTTTGCAATTTGGTTCTATGGTTTCAGCAGCAATTGTGTGTGTGTCCAAGAATAGGGTTAGCTTGTGCCTTTGTATTGGAACAGAATTAGGTTAAAACCTTGGCCCAAAAGTCCATGAATTTAAGTTTTCAATCTTTGATTTTCAATCATATAATTTCCAATATTTTTCAATGAAAACCTTGCCAAATATGGATGATCTTCCCTTTTTGATTGAGAAACGAGTTTGCCAGTTTGCCCTGATCTGATTTGCTTCACCAAAAGATCTAAAAACATATCTTTTTAATTTTCCTATAATTAAAATCAATTAAATGAATTAATAATAATAATAATTCAATTAATTAATTAAAAATAAGAAAATAAATCATTTTAAGTTCAATGGGTCGTGCATAGGCTTTGGGTAAAGATTCAAGAAAGAATTTGAGGCCCATTAGCAAAAATGAAGTGTTTTAGGCAAAGTTGACTTTTGAAAGTTCCCAAAAATTTCCCAACTTCTCCAATGCATATCTTGCTCAATTTTGAAGCTATGAACATGTTCTTGGACATTTTGGAAAGGTCTTGAAGTCCTCTAACCAATGCCTTTGGTCCCATGTCATTTTAATTTACCAATCTCAAGTTATGGTCTTTGACTTAAAGTGCCTTTTTGTTGACTTTTGAAAATGACCTATAATGTTGAAATTGATAACTTTTTGTGAGAGCATTTATTGGACTTGGAATGTGAAGATGAGTTGTAGGAAATGTCATCCCCTTCAAAATGAGCATTGGATGGGATTTTTCTGATGAACCATGAAAAAGTTATGCCTTGGTCAATTTGCAGTTGACTTTCCAACTGTCCAAAAATAGAAACTTTTGCATCTTGAGACTTTTTGAGCCATGCTTGTGGAATCATGATCAAGAATTGATCAAATGATGATTGTGGCTTCAAAATAAGATGTTTGACCAAAAATTTTGACTTTTGACTGTCAAATGACCATTTTACCCCTGCAGTTGACTGTGAAGCAATTAGGGCTTTTGACTGTGCAACTTGATGCTGTGAGTCTTGAAACTTGACACATGGATGCTTGACAATGTATATAGGCATATGGGACTTGATTGGACCCTTGGAAACCTCAATTTCTTTGCAAGAACCAAAACCCTAATTTTGACTGTGTTATGAGGCAATTGGACTGTGCAATCCTTGAGAGATTTTGAACCATTTGGAGATTGACCTTGACAAATCTTGAAGAATATGGGAGGGAAAATTTTGGAGTACAACAGTTGCCCCTGTTAAATCTTCTTAGACCTGAGGATGTAGATTGGCTTGCGTGCCTTTCGTGATCCGAAGGTGAAAGATGATTGAACACTAGAGTGCCCAGAAATTTGCACTCGCATAGGAGAGTGTCAGCAGCGTGATGACGGGAATGGGCTTACAGGTGCCATTTAGAGAGATGGTGGATAGGAGGATGGGCTTATAGATGCCATCTGGAGGTGTGACAGAACCTTGTCGGGAATGGGCTTATAGATGCCATTTGGGACTGTTGGTAAGTGGATGGGCTTATAGATGCCATCTAGGTGTTGATCGCGTAAGAGGTTCCTTAGCGAGAACTTGTGTACCTAAGAAAGAAAAAATACTTACCTGGCCGGTTACAAGTGTTGGTCTTCAATCTCTTCATGTAGATATGCCCTGGATAGATACAAGTATCGAATCTCTAAACTCTTCAGACGTGCCCTGGCAGGATACAGGAATCGAGTCTGAAATTAGTCGTCAACAGATATGCCCTGGCCGGATACAGGAATCGAATCTTCAAACTCTTCAGACGTGCCCTGACAGGATACATGAATCGAGTCTGGAATTAGTCGTCAACAGATATGCCCTGGCTTGATACAATAATCGAATCTTCAAACTCTTCAGACGTGCCCTGGCAGGATACAGGAATCGAGTCTGGAATTAGTCGTCAACAGATATGCCCTGGCCGGATACAGGAATCGAATCTTCAAACTCTTCAGACGTGCCCTGGCAGGATACAGGAATCGAGTCTGGAATTAGTCGTCAACAGATATGCCCTGGCTTGATACAATAATCGAATCTTCAAACTCTTCAGACGTGCCCTGGCAGAATACAGGAATCGAGTCCGGAATTAGTCGTCAACAGATATGCCCTGGCCGGATACAGGAATCGAATCTTCAAACTCTTCAGACGTGCCCTGGCAGGATACAGGAATCGAGTCCGGAATTAGTCGTCAACAGATATGCCCTGGCCGGATACAGGAATCGAATCTTCAAACTCTTCAGACGTGCCCTGGCAGGATACAGGAATCGAGTCTGGAATTAGTCGTCAACAGATATGCCCTGGCCGGATACAGGAATCGAATCTCCAAACTCTTCAGACGTGCCCTGGTAGGATACAGGAATCGAGTCTGGAATTATTCGTCAACAGATATGCCCTGGCCGGATACAGGAATCGAATCTTCAAACTCTTCAGACGTGCCCTGGCAGGATACAGGAATCGAGTCTGGAATTAGTCGTCAACAGATATGCCATGCCTGGATACAGGAATCGAATCTTCAAACTCTTCAGATGTGCCCTGGCAGGATACAGGAATCGAGTCTGGAATTAGTCGTCAACAGATATGCCCTGGCCGGATACAGGAATCGAATCTGGAATTGCGACAGTTGATAGTAATCATATTTGTATTGACCTTTTCCTTGAAAAGACAAAACGTTAGTTGTATGCAATGTCATGATGTATGAAATGCATGACGTTCTCAAAATAAATGAGATTGTATGTTCATGATGCGTACGTGCATGCTATAATGTATGAAGATGTGATGTTTATGAATGTATTTTCGTTTAGGAAAATAAATCCTTGACGAATGCCAGGAAGTCAAGTCCTGGGCTGATGTTGAAGAGTAGCGTTCTTCGTTTCCGCTGGGGATGACGGTTGCAAGAATAGACCGGTAGGAGAAGATGACTCCGTTGAGGAATAAACTTGTTGGAGAGATTGCTCTGCGGGGAATTTCTCTGTGGGGAGAGAGGTACTTCGCTGAGATGTTGATGATAACTCCGCTGGGGATACCGTTGATGAGTTATGTTGGAAGATTTGATGAACTCCGCTGGGGGATAGGAAGAACTTCGCCGGGGACGATCTTTCCGTGGTTTTCAGCTGAGGATAACCCAGTTATAAGCTCTGGTAGAGAATAACCTTTGAATAAAGTCCGGGAGACGAGTTCGTGCTTCGCAGGGGTAAGCTTCCAGAATCTACTAGGGATAAGCTTCCTACTGAGGAGATTGATTCAACTTTCCTGGGGAGACTTTTGAGATTGCACTGGGGAAGTGGCTCCACTTGTAGTGTCTGGATTCCGCCGGGGAACAATCTTATATTAAGACTGCCGGGGATGCTTGTTAGGAATGTTTGTATACTCCGTTGAGGAATATTGAGATCTTCTGGGGGTAATCCAACTTCCTTAAGACTGACAGTAGACTAACTCTGCTCGGGGAGAGTGTTGTTGACTTGCTAGAGATATTGTACCTTGTTAGGGCTAACGGGAGACCAACTCTTCTTGGGCAGAATTGTTGATTCTTGTCTTACTCGGCGGGGAGTGAAAGTATCTGGGTTACATTCTTCTGCCGAACTTACCTTAGTACCTTGGTGGACAGAGCAACTAGATCGCTTTTAGACGACTCATTATTGCCCCTGTTTCTGATGTCACCTGTAATTAGCCCTTTGTTTCATATGCAACTATTTATGAATTAACAATTAGTGTCAAATGCATATATCAAAAATGAACATTTGGACGTTCTTCGCAAGACAAAACAAAAAAGGAAAAATAGTTGGCAATTTGTATGGAAAAGTGAATTCGTATTGATTTTTGGAATTTGCCTGTAAATAGGCGTTTATGTACAAGAGGCTGACGTCCTAGTAAGAGAACGCCGTCGAACAACAGAGTTTATACAATTTTGTGAAAAGGAAAACAAAACAGCTATGTGAAGGGAATAATCCCACTGGGTTCCAACTCTGTTATCGCCTTTATATCTTCGAGCGTCTCATCACTTGGCTGCTTAGTTGAAGATGAAACTGACTGGTCGATGCCGTTTGAACCTGATAGTTGATACCGGATTCTGGATGCAAGGTGATTCAATGAGACATAGTATTACGCTTTAATCCCTAACTTTTGCCTGGACCGCCCTTTCGGGTTTTCAGTCCACCGGGATACCCATTTTTGCCCAAGCCGCCTTTTCAGGTTTTCGACTTGCCGGGTGTACAGATTTTTTCATTTTTCATCCCTTATTTTTGCCCGAACCCTTTTGGTTCGGCGGGAAGCCCTTATTTTTGCCTAGGTGTGTCAACCTAGCGGGTATTTTATTCATGCGTAGTATCTTTTTACTATGTCTGCATTGGCGGAGTGAGGAAGGTCGTCACCCTCCATGGTGGTTAGAATCATGGCTCCTCCTGAGAAGACATGTTTAACCACAAATGGCCCTTCATATGTAGGGGTCCATTTTCCCCTGGGATCACTTTGAGGAAGAATGATGCGCTTGATTACCAGGTCTCTGACTTGATACTCTTGTGGTCTGACTTTCTTGTTAAATGCCATGATCATCCGTTTTTGATACGTTTGACCATGACAAATAGCATCGAGTCTCTTTTCGTCAATTAGGTTTAATTGATCAAGTCGAGTCTGGATCCAGTCATCTTCGCTCAAACCTGTATCCTTCATTATCCGGAGAGAGGGTATCTGGACTTCAATCGGCAAGACTGCCTCTATGCCATAGACCAAGGAAAAGGGAGTTGCCCCGGTTGACGTTCTTGCTGAGGTACGGTACCCATGAAGAGCAAACGGTAACATCTCGTGCCAATCTTTATAGGTCACTGTCATCTTCTGCACAATCTTCTTGATATTTTTATTAGCTGCTTCTACAACCCCATTCATCTTCGACCGGTAGGGGGAAGAGTTGTGGTGTTGTATCTTGAATTGCTCGCAGAGCTCAGTAATCATCTTGTTATTAAGATTGGTACCATTGTCCGTAATGATCCTCTCTGGTACACCGTATCGACAGATCAGGTTATGCCGAATGAACCGTGCCACGACGCTCTTGGTTACGGTGGCGTAGGAAGCTGCTTCAACCCACTTCGTGAAGTAATCAATCGTCACCAGGATGAAGCGATGCCCGTTGGATGCCGTAGGTTTGATCTCGCCGATCATATCAATGCCCCATATTGAAAAGGGCCAAGGTGCAGTCAAGACATTCAGAGGGACTGGAGGAACGTGCACCTTATCAGCATAGATTTGGCACTTGTGACATGTCCGAGAATGTTGGTAACAGTCGGCTTCCATTGTGGACCAGAAATATCCTGCCCGAAGGATTTTCTTTTCCATGGTGTGTCCACTGGAATGCGTTCCGAAGGTACCTTCATGTAGTTCTGCCATGATTCTTTCTGCTTCAGTCTTATCCACACAACGCAGTAAAGTTGAATCATGGTTTCGCTTGTATAGAACGTCATTGCTGAGGAAGAACTTTGCTGCGAACCTTCTCAGAAACTTCTTGTCATTGACAGATGCACCCTCGGGGTATTCTTGAGCTTCAAGGTACCTCTTCACTTCGTGATACCAAGGTTTTTTAGTTACCTCTTCAGTCTCAAGATCACAACAATATGCAGGTTCGTCCAATTTCCAGATGATGATCCGGGGAGCCTCGTTGTCCCATTTGACTTTGAACATAGAAGACATCGTAGCCAGCGCGTCCGCCAACTGATTCTCCTCTCTTGGAAAGTGTTCAAAAGTCATCTCTGTGAAATGGGGGATCAATGTCAACACACATTCTTTGTAAGGAATAAGATTCGGATGTTTCGTATCCCACTCGCCTTTGATCTGATTGATCACGAGAGCGGAATCTCCGAAGACACTCAGAAACTTGATCCTTAAGTCAATTGCAGCTTGAAGACCCATGATGCATGCCTCATACTCTACCATGTTGTTGGTGCAGTTGAAACACAGCCGGGAAGTAAGTGGAGTATGAGTGCCTTGAGGGGATATGATCACAGCGCCGATATTGTTACCCAAAGCGTTGGAGGCTCCGTCAAAGTGCATGGACCATCAGGATCCTTCCTCGGGTCCTTCATCCGGTCCAGGTACTTCACAATCAGTCACTACCATGATGTTCTCGTCAGGAAATTCAAAGTTCATTGACTGGTAGTCGTCCGCTGTCTGGTGTGCCAAATGGTATGCCAATACACTTCCTTTGATTGCTTTCTGAGTCGTGTACTGGATGTCGTATTCCGTCAAGATCATCTGCCATCTTGCTATTCTTCCAGACAGAGCAGGCTTTTCGAATATGTACTTTATTGGATCCATTTTTGAAATCAACAAGGTAGTGTGAGTCAGCATATACTGTCTCAGCCGGCGAGCAGCCCATACCAAAGCGCAACAAGTTTTCTCGAGCAGTGAGTATCGGGTCTCACAGTCGGTAAACTTTTTGCTAAGGTAATAAACGGCATGCTCTTTTCGGCCAGACTCGTCATGTTTCCCCAGCACACACCCCATTGAGCTGTCAAGTACTATCAAATATAGGATTAGAGGTCTCCCTTCAACTGGTGGCATAAGAACGGGTGGTTCTTGGAGATACTCTTTAATTATGTCGAAAGCGGCCTGACATTCATCATTCCAACGTACTACTTGATCTTTCTTCAGCAGCTTGAAGATTGGTTCACAGGTAGCAGTTAGATGCGAGATGAATCGGGCAATGTAATTCAGACGTCCTAGAAAGCCCCTGACTTCTTTCTCTGTCTTGGGAGCCGGCATTTCTTGTATGGCTTTAACCTTGGCAGGGTCCACTTGAATACCTTTGTCACTCACGACGAAACCTAGCAATTTTCCAGATCTTACCCCAAAGGTGCACTTGTTCGGATTCAACCTCAGCTTGTACAACTTCAGACGGTCAAATAATTTTTGTAGATGGTCAAGGTGTTCCTCCTCAGTTTGAGACCTTGCAATCATATCGTCGACATATACTTCTATCTCATGGTGGATCATGTCATGAAACAAAGCAATCATGGCACGTTGGTAGGTTGCCCCAGCATTTTTCAACCCAAAAGGCATGACCTTGTAGCAGAAGGTGTCCCACTGAGTAATAAAGGTAGTCTTTTCCATATCTTCAGGAGCCATCTTGATCTGATTATAACCTGAAAAGTCGTCCATGAAGGAGAACACCTTGTGCTGAGCGGTATTGTCAACCAGAACGTCGATATGAGGCAGAGGGAAATCATCCTTGGGGCTTGCCCTGTTCAAATTCCTGTAATCAACACACATTCTGACCTTACCATCTTTCTTCGGCACTGGAACCACGTTGGCAACCCACTGAGGGTAAGAAGTCACTGTTAGAAACCCGGCATCAAACTGTTTCATAACCTCAGCTTTGATTTTCTCAGACATCTCTGGACGCATGCGACGAACCTTTTTCTTAACCGGAGGGCAATCTTCCTTGGTAGGCAGGTGATGAACCACAATGTCGGTGTCCAACCCAGGCATGTCTTCGTAAGACCAGGCAAAGATTTCCACATAATCATGCAGCATCTGGGTCAACCGTTGTTTCACGCTGAGCTCTAGATTGGCACCAATCTTGACTTCCTTTCTGTCTGCCTCAGTACCCAGATTTACCGTTTCCACTGGCTCTTCATGTGGCTGAATGGCCCTCTCTTCCTGGAGTAACAGTCTTGCAAGCTCACCAGGCACTTCGCAATCATCTTCACCTTCGTCTTCGGCTAAGTTGATCGGATTTTCGAAGTCATAACTGGCAGTAGCAGAGTCGTTACCAGTGAGATCCAGAGTGGATTGAAACCTGTATAGGTGAGTGTGTGTAAATATAGTTGTTTTGCAATAAAGAAAGAAAGAAAGGGAGCACAAGATTTGAAATGCGAAAAACGTTCAATGTTTTTATTCATGATATATGGAAATGACAAGTAATAAGCCCTCACAAATGAAACCACGGTGCCCCGGGTAAGACACCGGGCCATAAAGTTTCAAATTATTGTTCGTTACAAAATTAAAAACAAAGGAATTCATTACTGAGTAACAAAAGTAACAGGTATGTAGTCTTTAGCAGTCCAATTGTCCGGTCTACTGTCGGTCGTTGGGTAGATCCAGCTGTTGAACTCAGATTCCTCCACTTCGTCACCATCCCTGATAGCATTCACCCCATGATTGGGCATGGGAGCTGTCACCACATTAGGCTTCTCGGGCGCCTCGAACTGAACCTCTTTAGCATCGATAAGGTCCTGAACCTTATTCCTTAGGGCCCAACAATCATCAGTAGAATGCCCCGGGCTATCAGAGTGATAAGCACAGCGGGCATTGGGGTTGTACTTCGGAGATGTTGTGTTTACTACCTTCGGAGCTTCTCTGACAGTTACCAAGTTGGTTGATAGCAGTTGCGGAAAGATCTGCGACAAGGTCATATTAAGATGAGTGTATTCTCTTATGGGTCTCTTACCCCTTGGTTGGTTAGGTTGCCGAGGAGCGACAACAGGTTTTGAGATCACCACCGCGTTGACAGCTTGGCGGCGTTCCGGTTTATTTTGTCTCCTGGGACCATACACAGCACTGGCTTCCTTCTTGAAAGGCTTCTTTTCAGAACTTGAGGATGCACCTTTCTGTATCTTCCCCGATTTCATACCAGCTTCTATCCTTTCCCCAGTCAGAATAAGGTCTGTAAACCCTGCAGAGGAATTACCAATCAGGTGGTTGAAGAACGACCCAGACAGGGTCCCCAAGAACGTGTCCACTAGTTCACGATCAGTCAACGGTGGCTGCACCCTGCCAGCCAGGTCCCTCCACTTCTGCGCGTACTCTTTAAAACCTTCTCCCGATCCTAGCGACATACCTTGGAGTTGGGTACGTGTAGGAGCGAGGTCGGCATTGTACTGATACTGCTTATAAAAAGCAGTAGCCAAGTCCTCCCAGTTACGAATCTTGGTTCCATCCAGCTGATAGAACCATTCGAGATGAGTCCCTGAAAGACTCTCCTGGAAGAAATGGATCCATAAGTTCTTGTCCACAGTATATGGCTGGATCTTCCGCACATAAGATCTGAGATGTAGCTTAGGGCAGGAAGCCCCATCATACTTTGCAAAAGATGGTGCCTTGAACTTGTGTGGGATCACCACACCAGAAGATAGACCCAGATCTCCAAAATCCAACCCAGGCACTTGTTGAATTTCCATGGCACTCAGACGATCCTCTAACTGCTTGTACTTGTCTTCAGCGGGAGGGTACTGCTCTTCATTGAAATCTGTCTCGTTGTCAGATATCAGAGGACTAGGAACCCTTCCCCCTTGGGGACTTCCTTTCCCTACAGAAGAACTAGCTTGGTCAGCCTCATTTTGCAGTGTATTGCCAAACCTCCATCCAGTGTTGAATAGTACATTTCTCTTCTTCTTCTTCTTGACCAGCAGAGCCTTCAATTCCTCTTGACCTTGGGCTAAACTCATGATCAATTCTTGAAATTGGGTGTTCTGAGCCTGGAGGTCCTTGATGGATTGCTCAGTAGATGATTCAGGATTCATGATGGCTGCTGAAATAAACAGCGAAGAACATTAAGCAACCTGAAAAGAAGAGTACTTGTGATGCATATGATGAATGGAATGCACATGATTTATGTTTTCAAAGACAATCGGGATTCAACTTTGTAAACAAAAAGGAAGCGCACTTTATTAGATTTAAACTTTGGAATTTAAATTGTTCAACAGATTGCCCTTAGGCGTTACATAAAACGAAAATACTGAAAAGGGAAATAAAAACTGTAAAAGGACATCCAAAGCTCATCAGTGATCCCAGGGTCTCTTCTTCTCAGTACGGATGTAGTCATTCAAGGCCCGCTCGTTCTCCAACTGCTTTGTCAGCTTCTGGATCTTCAATTCCTGCTCGTTGAACTTTTCCCGATAAGAATCCCGTTCTTCTTGTAGTTGCGCCCAAGACCTCTTTAGTGTATCAACATCAGTAGGTATCTGAGGAGGGAGAACAGTTGGAGGAATCCCGTCTCTATCAGGATATTCAAGAATGATGGGTCTGACAGCTTCGTAGGGCATACCTAACTTCTGAGCACGGATGCGGACCCATCTGTAGTAGGATTCCATAGGTAGAGAAGTCTTTGGTCCTAACTCATGTGGGTCAGCTTTGTGAATTCTGTCCCAAGCCTTGATGAATCTACGACGCAGCTCGTCACTATCTACCTGAAACTCAAAATTGATGTGAGGCACCAACATCTCATGAGGTCCTGCTCTTCTGGCTCTTCCAAACTGACGGAGAGCTAGACATGGATTATAAGAGATTCCTCCTTGGGTACCAATCAAAGGAACATTAGGATATTCTCCGCAACGATCAATAACAGCTACCTCATCCAAACCTCTGAGAGTCCAAATGATGTCATTATCAGTGAGAGACATTAACCTATGAGCCCAGCCTCTTCCTTCTTTGTTCTTTAGCACGAACTTAGGGAGGTGAGAAATAAACCACCTCACTAACAAAGGAGTACAACACCACATAGTTCCTCGTCTTCGGGCAGTACGAGCATAGAGTTGTTGCAGGATATCACCCAAGAGAGTGGGCACAGGGTTCCGAGACATGAAGATCCTTATGGCAGTGACGTTAATGAAGTTATCAGGATTAGGAAACAAAACTAGACCATAGATTAAGAGAGCCAGAATGTCTTCATACGCCCTGAAGTCTAAGTCATTCCAGAAACTGTTAGCTTTACCAATCAGAAACTTGGCCAAGAAACCCTTAACTCTGCTTCTAGTCACCCAGTTGTCCATTACCTCTTTGTGGGTCAAGGGAAGGGCTGCAGCAATCTCCTCAAGCCTAAGAGTCTTTTCCCAACCAGTGAAGGGAGTCTGATCCAAGATAGGGATACCAAGCAAATCAGAGAATTCTTCCAGGGTAGGGACCAGCTGGAAGTCTTGAAAGGTGAAGCAATTGTACAAGGGATCATAAAACTGGGTCAGGACACTCATCAGTTGTTGGTCCCACTTTGTAGTGACTAAGCCGAGAAGAGAACCATGCCTCTGGATGAAGGAAGTAGTGTTTGGAATTCTGCTAACCAATTATTCAAGCAACTCAGGTGGGTGAACAAAGTTGAACCGGATAGTGTTCCTTCGCATAGGCATCATGATGTCCTACAAAACAGAGCAAAGATGAAACCCTCTTGTCTTTGAAATGGGTCAGTTCTTATGCAGGATGCATGTAATGTCTATGATGGTATGATGTCATGATACAACACACCACAAGTATTCACAAAGGTAAACATGATAAGGCACACAAGTCACACAAGACAACCCTTAGAGTTCAGGCCAGCATGAAGTTCAGGTACTACCCTCTTTCAGTTTGTTGGTTAAGACCTGTCCTATCAAAAGTAACTGGGTTCTAGAGGATCCCAATATCACTGACTACCCTCAATCGGTCATAACTCCAGCATCACAATCTTTTCTTGTGGCCAGAACCATCGCGAGAGTTTAGCCTCAATGGGTGTAGCATACTGCTATTGTTCTATGGCCAAGTTGGGTCACATTAGGGTTCTAAGGTCGGTTGGTGCTTAATGACTCCTCAGAAGACCCATATTCTCCTCGTTGCAACACAAAAGATATCGGTACAGACCAAGGTGCCACACCAACATAGCCATTGCTTCACCCGTGTCGGTCTACGCCGGACAGGTCCCTCACAGCTTATGCTACCTAAAAGGGTATCCCCAGATCCAGGTTAGGATCTATGAAACTCCAAGACAATGCCCACAATAATAAAGCAATCAAAGCAAAGCAATTGAAAACATAAGTATGATCTAATCATAAGGTACACCTCACTTTTATTATCCCCAGCAGAGTCGCCAGTTCTGTGATCGGTGGAAATAGAACTGACTGTTTAAAGCTGGATCGCGTATGTCGCGGAAGCAAGAGTCGCCACCGTCTTTTATTTTCTCCAACATGGAAAGGACAAAAGCACAGCAAAATTCCTTATTGAGAATGTCTCTCGGTTCGGGAGGTAGATTTATAGAAAGGGAAGGTGTTAGCACCCTTTCTATCCATGGTTATCCATGGGCTCTTAGGTACTTGCTCTTATGTTTTCAAAATGTTTGCTTTTCAAAATGTGAGTGGGTTTGAAAAAGTTTCATTGAAAGATTTCTGAGTGACTCTTGTATCTGTCCTCAAGAGTGTTTGAAAAATTTATTTTGAAAGCTTTTGAAAGTGTCAGTGTGAAAAGATTTTTGATTTGTTTTTGAAGAGAGCAAGTACCCATGAGTCATCTACCTACCCTAAGGAATTAGGCTGTGTAAGAGTCCTTAAGGTAGTGCCATCCCACCATTGAGAGGTAGGTAGCACCACCGTTGGAGGTGTTCGGGTCAATTCGATTGTAGGGACAGTGTGGTCACCGAAGCAATAGTATGATACCTTAGAAGTAACCCTAATGTCCTAGATCCTTTTTAATCTGAGGCAACCATTTCGAGGCGATTGGATCTTAGGCATAAGAGCGACCGCTAAAACATCCTATACTTGACGACCACGTTCGAAGGCAACGAGTGAGGCGTACCCTAGAAGTGGCATGTGCATTGTGTGTTGTTTTCATGTTAAGAGTTATCTTTGATCATGCATTTGTGAGCTACGAGTTATTTTTAGTTATCATACATTCTTTCATGCAATTAACAGTTAGGAGTGCGGAAAATAAAATACGGAAAGGTAAAAGCTAGGCTATTACAAGGCGCGGGTCTATACATCGCCAAAAAACAAAGACCCGTTTTTGATAAAGATGCGGAAAGTAAAAAAAGCAATAAACCTAATTACTATTACATCCTTGGAAGCAGTTACATAATAATCAAGAAGAAAATAACGCGCGAAAAGAATTAAATTGAACGTCCGAGGGTTTTGACCCTTTTGAGCAATTATGCGTTTTTTGTGTCTTTTGTATGAAATTAAAATTAACCTAAATCTAATTATTCAATTATTTACAAGAAAGTGTTTTTTATGCTTTTTGTATTTAATGAAAATAAGAAAAAGAATTAAAGAAAACCCTAGTTCTATGTTTATTTTAATTATTAATGAAAACGTCAAAGTTGACCTAATTTAAACTAATTAATTAATTTACATGTTTATTTACAAAATTAATAATAATTAATAATGATGATTAATAAGAAAATTAAAAAAATGTCAAAACCTAATTCTATATAATTTTTATTTATTAAGAAAAAAAATTGAAGTTAAACCTAAATTAAACTAATTTGATTATTAGTATTTATTTACAAAAATAAGTTAGTGACGAAATTAATAAATAATTAAATATATTTACAATTTTTTTGATTTCTGATTTTTATTATAGAAAATTAATTTATGGTGAATTAATAATAATAATTAAAACAATTAAAAGAATTAAAAAGAAAAGAAAATAAAATAAAACTATGCAAACCAAGGGGGTTAGATGGCCCAAAGTGGAGGTCAATTGTAAGAAATTCTGGCCCATTAGACAAAGCAAGCCTCGTTGACTTTCTGGTTGTGTGCATGCTGGTTGACTGGAGTGCATCATGGACTTCATTCAGTGGCCACTGGATTGGGCATCATGGCCACTTGGCAAGCTAGCGCGTGAAGGTGCATGATGGGATTCTGGGCACATGCTGCATGTGAACGCTTTGTGAAAAAATAGAAAGAATTATATGGGGGACCTGGGAATCGAACCCAGGTCCCAGCATTCCTTGTCATTGAGCCTTTGCCAACTGAGCTATCCAGCGCGTTTGTAATATAACTGGACATTAAATATTATATAAAAAAAACAAAACATTATGATATAGAACAAAATAAAGCGCGCCAGATTTGAACTACCCAGTCACATGATGCCACACACGTCTTCTTCTTCGTTTTATGCAGAATACAAAACAAGATAGCGGGGGTTTTAAACCCCCACAAAGCAAAAGTCCCAAAAATAGCGATTAAGCACACAGGTTATATAAATTGAGCACGATAGTTTGGTTGAATTCGTCTGGCCTTGACGAATTCAACCATAGTCATCATGTGGTCCAATTTTTCCTTATGCCTAAAGCCCTAATTGAGAGCTTCAAGAAACCCTAGGTTTCGTCCATGGTGATTTTGGATTCAGTGCGTGTTAGTTCAATTAAACTGTCTCATTAGCTTCAGAAGGTCCCTAACAACACAAACCAATTAAAAAAATGGATTAAAAGCACATGAAACATGATATGCAGATTTGAAAAATAAGGCAAACCGTGAGACTCGTGTTCTTTGATTCTTCGCGTGTTAGGACTGGTTTTTGATGGCAATGGCTTTCTGGAGACTCAAGCAATATGTTTGAATCACTTTTAGGCTTTGAATTGTACTGCAGATAGGATTTCAGTTTCACAATGTTCTTGAGTTTTTTGCAATTTGGTTCTATGGTTTCAGCAGCAATTGTGCGTGTGTCCAAGAATAGGGTTAGCTTGTGCCTTTGTATTGGAACAGAATTAGGTTAAAACCTTGGCCCAAAAGTCCATGAATTTAAGTTTTCAATCTTTGATTTTCAATCATATAATTTCCAATCTTTTTCAATGAAAACCTTGCCAAATATGGATGATCTTCCCTTTTTGATTGAGAAACGAGTTTGCCAGCTTGCCCTGATCTGATTTGCTTCACCAAAAGATCCAAAAACATATCTTTTTAATTTTCCTATAATTAAAATCAATTAAATGAATTAATAATAATAAAAATTCAATTAATTAATTAAAAATAAGAAAATAAATCATTTTAAGTTCAATGGGTCGTGCATAGGCTTTGGGTAAAGATTCAAGAAAGAATTTGAGGCCCATTAGCAAAAATGAAGTGTTTTAGGCAAAGTTGACTTTTGAAAGTTCCCAAAAATTTCCCAACTTCTCCAATGCATATCTTGCTCAATTTTGAAGCTATGAACATGTTCTTGGACATTTTGGAAAGGTCTTGAAGTCCTCTAACCAATGCCTTTGGTCCCATGTCATTTTGATTTACCAATCTCAAGTTATGGTCTTTGACTTAAAGTGCCTTTTTGTTGACTTTTGAAAATGACCTATAATGTTGAAATTGATAACTTTTTGTGAGAGCATTTCTTGGACTTGGAATGTGAAGATGAGTTGTAGGAAATGTCATCCCCTTAAAAATGAGCATTGGATGGGATTTTTCTGATGAACCATGAAAAAGTTATGCCTTGGTCAATTTGCAGTTGACTTTCCAACTGTCCAAAAATAGAAACTTTTGCATCTTGAGACTTTTTGAGCCATGCTTGTGGAATCATGATCAAGAATTGATCAAATGATGATTGTGGCTTCAAAATAAGATGTTTGACCAAATTTTTTGACTTTTGACTGTCAAATGACCATTTTACCCCTGTAGTTAACTGTGAAGCAATTAGGGCTTTTGACTGTGCAACTTGATGCTGTGAGTCTTGAAACTTGACATATGGATGCTTGACAATGTATATAGGCATATGGGACTTGATTGGACCCTTGGAAACCTCAATTTCTTTGCAAGAACCAAAACCCTAATTTTGACTGTGTTAGGAGGCAATTGGACTGTGCAATCCTTGAGAGATTTTGAACCATTTGGAGATTGACCTTGACAAATATTGAAGAATATGGGAGGGTAAATTTTGGGGTACAACACCTGGCTCCCACGGGTGTGAGGGTATATATAATGCCCCTGGCGCGTAGCCAATGGTTCCTGATTTCACGCCTGGATATGTGGGTTCGTAAAATCAGATAACTGCCAGAACTTGGTCAAACCAGACATATGTGCTCGTAATTAGTCGTTAGTCCTGAGGAGGGGTTAGTTACGGGCATCTCTCTGGTCGATTCCTGATGGCTTGCACGACGTTAATATCGGGCAGACTGAGAGGATGCTCGTCGATCATCCTGGGTCAGTGCTGGTTCGGGAGGACAAATAATTGACATTGCCTGACAGGTAGCGGGCAATCTGGGTCATGGTCATGCGGACAGTACCAAAGAAAATGTCTTGTACTGGACCCATTCTAGTTATCGGGCCAGTCTAGAACAATTTCCACTAAAGAATCTTTTAGAATAGTCATGGCTCTTGTAGCTCATTTTGACTTGGAGTTGCATCAGATGGATGTTAAGAATGCTTTTCTAAATGGTGATCTTAATGATGAGGTGTACATGTAACAACTTAAGGGTTTAGTGACAAGTCATAATGAAAATTTGGTTTGTAAATTGAAAATATCGATTTATGGTTTGAAATGGGCTTCCAGACAATGGTACTTGAAATTTGACGAGATGGTGACTTCCTTGAATTTTCAAGAAAATAAAGTTGATCAATACATCTATCTTAAGGTCAGTGGGAGCAAATTCATCTTTCATGTGTTGTATGTTGATGATATTTTGCTTGCGAGTATCATGAGAGTAAACTTATGCTAACCAAGTTCTTTAATATGAAAGATCTCGATGAAGCATAATTTGTGTTGGGAATTGAAATACATGGAGACAGATCATGTGGTGTACTTGGTTTGTCCCAGAGGACTTATATTGATAGAGTCTTAGAGAGGTTCAATATGCAGAACTGTAAGCCATGAGATTGTCCAGTTACTAAAGGTGACAAATTCAGTAAAGATCAATGTCCTAAAATGAGATTGAGCGGGCAAAAATGAAGGGAAAACCCTTTGACAATGCATTAGGCAACTTGATATATGCTCAAGTATACACTAGGCCTGACATTGCTTTCATAGTTGGCATTTTGGGACGATATCAGTCTAATCCTATGAATGCTCATTGGATTATTGTTAAGAAAGTGATGAGATATTTGCGAAGAGTTAAAGAGTATATGCTTGTTTTTAGGAGATGGAAAGTTATATTTTAATGAAGGATATAATAATCGCCATGATTTGATACTGTCTGGCTTTTGTTGGACTGAGTGATATTCATATATTGCATATGTAGTCATGCATTTTCATAAAATACGACCATATTTTAAGAAATTGGTCATTAATCCGAGAGTCAATTTCAAATATATGTTTTTAAAAATAAAAATCACACAATTGATTTTTTCCAAGTGGAAGAATGTTAGATTTATCTAATATTTTGTGGGCTGCATTCAACTGTTATTTTGGTTTGTGAAAACGGGTTAATCTTGATTTTGATGGGGGTGCATAAATAGGCTCATTTATTGGTTAAGTGGTCTTTTTAATTAAAGTCTAGGTATCTGAAACCTGATTGGTGTGAGAAAAGTGTGGGTTTTAACCTTTGACTCATAATGGGTAGGGACTAAGGTTATATGTTTTGTGGTTAGGTCCCATATGTAATTACAAAATCGGAAATATAACTGACGACTCCATAGCTTGCCCCATTGAAAGTTGTGAACAAGAGTGTGAGATATAGATGAAGATCCAATCACTCATGTTTTTTAGGATTTCGTATCAAATGGACCCAAATGACAACTCTTATTCTCAAAATCATGACTTCAACAAATAAGTGTTGATATTATAATTTCATATGATTAATCAGTAATTTTTCCGCTTATAATTCATGTTATTCAACATTCTTATCCCTTCTTCAATATTTAGATAAATGGGTTATAATAGTTATTTAAACCAAAATTTGAGTTTTATTTTTTAGAATAATTTATCTTTTTGTTTTTTAAAAATATTTAATAGCTAATGTATTTAAACAATAACGTTAAATATGTTTATGGTACTTTTAAATATATCAAAATTCGTTTTTGTCCCTCAAAATATTTTCTTAAAAAATTGATTCTTCTAAAAATTTACATCCACAATTTTGATCTCTCTTGTAATTTAATGATAAAATTAATGATATTTTATTATTTAACGACTGAATTATCAACAATTTTAACGATAATTATTTTTTTTATTATGAAAAATAAATAAATTATTATTTCCAAAAAAAATTAGAAAGAATTTCTTATAATATGCAAAAACAAACAATAATATATTCACATAATAATTTAAGCAACATCATCAACAATTTCCTCATTATAGACATCAAAATACTATTGATGTCATGTGTCTACAACACTAATTATTAAGTCACACGTTTAACTGATTTAAGAAACATCCTCAACAATTTCCTCATTATTTTTTCTTGGTTTCGAGTATATTTGTTGGATTCTCTATCCATCATCACTTCACTCTCTTTCCTACCTTTTCTTTCTTGTCCAACTTTTTCCCTTTCCACTCCCAAAATTTCCAGACAATGCAAGCTCAACAACCATTACCCACTCATAAAGCTCCCATGATTTCCCACCAGGTTCTCCTCTCACTATTAACATCTTAGTCACTATAAAGTTCCTTGCTTTTCATTTTTGTGGGTTTGTAGTAATTGGTACTATCTGATTTTCTGTTTTTTTTTTATTTTATTTTTTATGTTTGATCTAATTTATATAAAGGGTTTTCCAATTTTAGCTTATTATTAAGTGTCTCCTAACAAAAAGCCTTTTTTTTTTACTGAATTTTGATTCTGTTTCTATATTTAGAATATTGATGTTTCGATTGTGAGGTGTGAGAGTGTGATTGAATTCAAACACGCGTGATTTTTCGATTTTAATGCTTGAATTGTTAACTTAGTTGAGAGTGTTTTGAGGTAATGCATGTGCTGCAAATTAGATCTGTTGGCAGTGGCAGTGAATGTTGAAAAGTGTAATTTTAGCTTAAGAAAAGAGGGGTAAAAGCCATGCATGGGGTTGTTTTATTATGCAGGGAGAATTTTAACCAGGAACACGACACTAACACTGACATATCGACACCGGTAATAATTTGAAAAGATGAATAAATTAAAGTAATCACAAGTGTCACATGCATTTTTTTCAGAGGTGTCGGTGCTATATAGGTTTCCGATAATGATATGCTTGTTGAGGATGATTAGTATTCATCACAGAATCGTGTTGGGAGGAGATCTTTTGAAGTTCTTGCATTGTATTTTTCACTTTCAGCGTGATTTTCTAATTGTGTAATACTTTATATGATATATTTATGTGCTATTTATACGCATTATGGATATTCGCTCAGACGAAATTATTCTATGTTAAACTGCTTTTGCTGTATGCAGACCGAGACCGGGATAAAGAAAGAAGTTGCATATAGTGGAGTCAGCGAAAAACGTCCAGATATTTCACTTGAAGTTCCACCTAGACCTTTAGGGTTTGGTAGCGGTAGCACGCGTGGGCGGGTTCTGGACCATTCTCAAAGTTTCTCTAAAGTGATATCATCACCAAAAGACTTCTTGCGGGCTTTGAGCTTCAAAAGAAAAGAAAATGTAGTAGATGGTGAATCAAGCAGCCTCCTTAATACAGACTTTAAGACAGCTCCCGACAGTACTAGAATGGCCTCGATATCGGAAATTTCATGGTCAAGATGTACTTCTCTTCCTGTTTCACATGCACCTAATCTGTCCCCTTTAATTGCTACACCTGTGTCTGCGAGGACGTATAATGAACAACAGATTAAGCCACATGTAAGTCTTTTTCTATTTCATTGAGTTTCCTTGTTTGTAAACCATGCTTTGCCTTTTGATATTGGAGTTTATTGGGAAAGAAATGATTGTTGTTAACTTTGTGCAGAAAGATGTTAAATCTAAGGTTTCAAGGTCCCTTTCAATACCTGCACGAAATGTTGTTATTGTAAGATCTGTCTCTTTTGTTAACCGCAATGAACAAGAACAACAAGATACAAATGACGGTATGTGATTCATTTAGTTATGCTACTACAGTTTCAAACAACCCTAGATTTTTTTTCTTGACCTGTTTATTTGTCATCGGCTTTAAGTCATACTAAAACAAAATTTCTTGGCCAATCAGATCAAATAACTCCTGCGCCAGTAGAAGTTACTGAGGATGAAGAAATTCCGGAAGAGGAAGCGGTGTGTAGGATATGTCTTGACACGTGCGATGAAGGAAACACCTTTAAAATGGAATGCAGATGTAAAGGTGGTCTAGCTTTGGTGCATGAGGAATGTTTAATCAAATGGTTCAACACAAAAGGAAACAAGAAATGCGATATATGCTTGGAAGAGGTTCAGAATTTACCGGTAACCTTGCTCCGCATGTCCAGCTCTGTTCAACAAAGAAACAGACAGTTGCAGGATCGCCAAAACATAAATTCAGAGACACTAAGGTGATTTTGAAATCCATGTTTTCAACTTAAGTTATCAATGTTATTTTCTCTGCTTTTAGCATAGATACTTTTTGCATAACTGATTATAAGTGTCGTTTTATTTAAACTTATTTAGTATTAATTTCGCTTCGTTTTTCCAGTGCTTGGCAAGACTTTGTGGTGCTTGTCCTGATAAGCACAATATGCTATTTTTTCTTCCTTGAACAACTATTGGTATGTCTATTTCCTTTGATATATACTACGGCGTGTACTTGATCTTTTAACTCGTCTGGTTCCTTTTAAGCATATAATTCATATTAGATAAGAGATAATTTCTCCGTACTCTGATCTTAGTTTTGTCTCACTGTTCTCAGCTTCCTGATATGAAGACTCAAGCTATCATTTTATCGGCACCGTTTTCCTTTACCTTGGGCCTCCTAGCATCTGTTTTTGCAATCGTCCTTGGTATAAACTCTAAAACAAACCTGAATATTTTTTCTCTCTTAATTATAACAATGTCGTCCTTTCTTTGAGTGCTTACTTACGTTTTTGCAGCGATCAAAGAGTATATATGGACATATGCTGCCCTTGAGTTTGCACTTGTGGCTTTAACTCTGCATCTGTTTTATACTTATGTAAGTTAGAATGTTGAGATTTATTTATAATGATTAATTCAGTAAACCATAACCTCGTTACTTTGTTGCAGTTGCATTTGGCAGCCATTTATTCCATACTACTTTCAACGATTTTGGGTTTTGGAGTTGCAATGGGAATCAACTATTTGTATATCCAGTATGTGACATGGAAATTTCAGGTCTCTACTAATGTTATTCCAGTATGAATCTCCTCGGAAAGAAAGCATCTTGATGATTATCTTTGTACCTACTATCAGTGTCTAGTACGAACTTCGAGTTTGTTGATCAACTGGTTTTAGACTCGTGCAATGCACAATGACGTTCGACTGTTATGAACCTAGTGCAATATAAAGTGCCAAAATGAATGTAAAGATAGAGTAATTATGCATAAATAGCACCAAATCAGAATCAATAAGTTGTCAAAAAGAAAAGTTAGAGCAGGTGGATGAACAAAACCATTCTCTAATTTGTATATGCAGGGAATCAAGAAATTTCATTGGCATTTTCAGTTTCAGATTGGAAGCAAGGAGATGGTTACTTTTGCAAAATATAGTTGGAAAAAACTTAAGTTTTCACACTTTATTCCAAATTGGCTTTTCAGTAGTTCATGTGCAACTAAGGCAACAATTTGCCAAATCTATATATTCCATTTGGTTTTTTACAACACAGATCCAAAAAAGCAAAGTATTTTAAGATATAATAACGTTAGAAAAGTAAACAAGAACTTAAAAAATAATGATAAATATGATAACCTTAATTTGGGAAGTTGGAATCCAAGTCCCTTTCATCAGGAGAAATGCTTATCTTATACACAAAGGAAAACCAAGTTAGTTAAGTGAGATAATGTGGAATGTTTTGAATTTTGTCTTTGCAACACATGTATAAAGCCTATAAAAGAGCATCTTTAACAACACTATAGCTATTGCATGTCATGCTTTCCACTTCATTCTATATTCTGATTTAGTTTTTATCATATTTAGATGACTTAATTTTCACTTTAGAGTGAATTCAATCCTAGCATATTCTTTTTACTTCCTCCAAGCTTCAACACATAGTTTAGAAACAATAAAATAATATGCAAAGTGGCTAGTTTTCTCCTATATATATAAAAGTACTAATGAAGAAGTAAGATAACTAATCAAGCTCTTCATTCTCACTCACAAAGCTAGCTCATAAAATGGCTGAGATTGAGTTTGAAAGTCTGTTTAATCATGCCGTGAGAGGACAATGGAAAGAAGTTCTAGAATTATATGAGAAAAACCCTGAAGTATTGGAAGCAAAGATCACAAAAGCAGAAGACACAGTGTTACACATTGCTGTCTATGTAAGCCAAACCTTCTTTGTAACAACCTTGTTAGATAACATAAGCCAAAACATGTGTAGGAACATCCTAAGAATGCAAAACTCAAAGGGAAACACTCCCCTTCATGTTGCAGCTGAGCTTGGGAATGTAGACATTTGTAACAACATTGCCAAAAGAGATCCTACCCTCATTTCGTACCGAAATTTCGAAGGCGAAACTCCTCTTTTCTTGGCTGCTGTTCATGGCAAAAGAGATGCTTTCCTTTGTCTTCATGGTAGACATCAGAACAAAGATGATGACTCAATCTCAAGAAAAAACAATGGAGATACCATTCTTCATTCTACCATATCCAGTGAATACTTTGGTTAGTGTCATTGCAATACGCCCTTCTATATATTAACTCAATCAAATTAATTAAGTGCAATGATGAACTTGATACTGATATATAGATTTGGCCCTTAAAATAATTGGAATGTATCCAAAGCTTGTGAATTGCGTAAACCATGAAGGACTATCACCTCTGCATATTCTTGCTAAGAAGCCTAATTGTTTCAGAAGCTGCACAAGGATGGAGTTAATCGATAATATCATCTACGCTTGTAAAATCACTTTTCTATGCTAATTTATATGATTTCTTCTTTAGAAAGTAATCATATTTGAGTACTGTCGAATACTAAATATGTGTCTCGCTCAAGGAAGAAAGATCCTTGTGTAATAACATGTGTTTGTGTGAATGTCAGGTTCGATTGTTGATGAGGAAAAGGAAGAAAGATATGACCAAAGTTATAATATTTCAGCGCACACAGAGACTTCAAAGAACTATCCATTGAACTATGGAACATGCATGACCTTCTTTTCTTTGTTGAATAGTTGTTTTAAAGTAACAAGTATGTCAATTTTGTTTCATTTATTACTCTCTTTTTTACTTATAGTATAGTTAATGTATTAAACTCTAACTCATCTATCATTTTTCTGTTATATTACAGCCACAGGAAAAGATACTGATGCTGCGGAAACTACTGATGAAGAGAATAGTTTCTGGCGAAAAAACGGTATTATAATTTCCTCTTGTAAACCATGGTGCACAATGTGTTTCATTTCAATATGCATAGTCATTTCAAATATTAGTTTTATGATAATGACATCTATTTTATTTCTCAAGAGCAAGGGCAAGCAGAGAAAAAAAAGAAAAATTACAGGTTCCCTCCAAATTGGGAATCCATGATCAGATTGTTAATCCTTACAATGAAGTCCATCCTAATCCTTTTCGGTGTTGGTAAGTACATAAAATAGCAATGCATTAGTCTTCTCATAAGAAAAGACTTGTGTCTTTTGTTTGTTTAACTGAAGTAGCATTTTCGTAGGATCGACGTGGATAGAGAAAATACAAAGAAAGAAAGAAAAACACATTCGAGCAAAGCAAGTGATGAATGAACTGATTCAGCGTGCTTCTTTGTATAAGTATGATTTTACAGGACCAGGTCCTCATGGTGAAGAGTATGATGACGATGATGATGACACAGGTAAAATAAAGAGCAAAGCAGAAAAAGAAGCTGCTGAGAAAAGAAGAATGATGTCACCTATTTTAATTGCAGCGAAAATGGGAGTAACTGAAATGATTGAGAAGATTCTAGATATGTATCCTGTGGCTATACATGATGTGGACTATCAGAACAAGAATGTTGTTCTGTTGGCCATAGAGAATAGGCAACCTCATGTGTATAGTTTGTTAAATAAGAGAAGTGTAATCAAAGAAACTGCGTTTCGTCAAGTCGATAGCAATGGTAACAGTGCATTACACCTTGCTGCTACTTATAGGAGGTTTAGACCTTGGCGCGTACCTGGTTCTGCAATGCAAATGCAGTGGGAGTACAAGTGGTATAAGGTAAATAATATTAGAAATCTTCACAAACTAGCAATTGATCATGTCTAGCTACTAATGATGTTTGTGTTTTTCAGCTTGTTAAGGACTCCATGCCACCAAATTTCTATGAACGTTATAATATGGATGGGAAAACAGCAAAGCAAGTCTTCATTGATACACATGGACAGCTTGCAAAAGAAGGTAGTAAATGGCTCACAAAAACCTCGGAATCATGTTCAGTGGTAGCAGCACTTGTTGCATCAGTTGCATTCACAACCTCAACAGCTATCCCAGGTGGTCCTAATCAAGAATCTGGTATACCACTATTGCTAAAAAAGCCTGCATTCAAACTCTATGCTGTAGCATCACTTGTTGCACTTTGCTCCTCTGTCACGGCCCTTATTCTGTTTCTTTCAATACTGACGTCTCGGTTTCAAGAAAAGGATTTTGTGGTGGACTTGCCAAGAAAGCTTCTTCTAGGATTGACTACACTCTTCACATCTATAGCATCTGTGTTGGTGTCATTCTGTGCAGGGCATTTCTTTCTTGTTGAAAGCCAGCTGAGATTTGCAGTTTATCCCATATATGCTGCCACATGTTTGCCTGTCTCATTTTTTGCTTTGGTTCAACTCCCACTGTATTTTGATCTGGCTTTGGCTATGTTTCGGAAGGTTCCTCAGCGCAGCTACAAAGTGTTTTTTCATGAGTTGCATCATCATCATTAGTCCAAGTCACTCTTGTTCTTTCATAAGTAGTAATCAAATCCTTTAGACAATTGGTCGGTAATAGATAATTGCTATGAAGCACTTTTGGTACTCAGTGTGCACTCACTTTAATCCATTACAATTAGGTGCATATTTAATTGACATTACATTAATATCATTTCACAGTTTCATCTTACTGCTTTAAGAGGTGATCACAGGCTGCGTAAACTTGTCCCACAAAATAAAAAGGGATAAAAACAGTTCTCATTTTACTAGGTTTTATAAACCAAAAGTGGAGTCAAGTTGAGCTTCTAATTATCTATTCCAAACTGAGGCAACCATGAATCACAGAATGATGGGATTGTATTTCTTGCTCTTATTATATATTAGCGTCACAACTGAGAGGAAAGAAGGCAAAAACATATTTCACATTATTCTCCATGACAAACATACATTAAACAAATTGTCTGGATATGAGCCAAGAAATATCTACATGTGACCTAAACTATAAATATCCATGAGGAAAATTGAGCTAAGAAACAAACAACTCTAATTGCATTTAGTCACAGGAGTAAATTTTCTATCATCTCTTTTCAACCATATGGTGGAACGGGTTTTCTTCACGTGTTCAGCAAAAAGACGATGCCTGCAACCAAGAGGTGCGTATCAGGAATTGACTACCATAAATATTAGCATGCATTATCTTAATCATGAAATCTACAATCTAGAGGAAGCAATTGTGTAGAAGCACATTAGAAATTAAAATGTTGAGTTGAGAGCAGAAATTCCTGCATAAGGAATTGGCTCTTCAAAAAAGTTCTAAAACCCTTCTACCCCAAAGGACAAGACCAGTGTCCAGTGAAAACACTGTTCCCCACAGAACGATTCAAGTTCCCTAATAACACGAGCACAAAGACTAACAGACCTTTCATACTCCAGCTTCTGAGTAACTATGCCATTCAACAATAATTCTGAACTGTACACCATTGCCCCTGCAATTGCAACATATAGCATTTTAATTTTGTGCAGAGGATATGTTTTTAAAGTCGAAGGAACCAGCTTCTAACCTTTTTCAAGAAAAGGCACACAAGAGGCATAATCTTCTTCACAGGATAGGATCAGAAGATCATCTGGAATTTTATGGTCCTTCAAAGCAGATCTGCCAACTCTCTCCACGGCCTAGGAGACACAGTCACGGGCAAAGAGATATTAAGGGAGAGAAAATAGTTCAATCATATGAACATAGATCTGTACTTCTGCGCCCAGAAGACAACAATAGACGGTTTCATGACTAAAAATCTTTAATGAACCACAATACTGATTAATAATAAAATATAAATTACAACAAAGTTGACAAAGAAAACTTGTTTAATCTAGGAATCTTTCAAAGAAAAACCTGGAAACGAGGCAATATCCAAACACATGTTTTCTTCAATCACATATGAACATAACTTTAGATTAATTAAGGAGAGAGATGCATACCTGACCATGAACTGCTGTTACTAAACTTGAAATGATCTCTTTACTAGGTTTAATATTTGAGGTGACAAATACTCTTTGACCCTGCAGAAAATTATGATGATTTATCATGAGCAACAGAAAGAAAATGCATATGTTTGTATCTGAAATAGGCTTAATTAAGTTTTTGTCCTTTCCTAGTTTGACTTCAACTTTGATTCACTTAGTTTTGGTGTAGTAATTTAATCCCTTCTAGCAATTGATGAGACTGACTACCTTTTGCTGATATTAAAAGTAAATTTTACAACACCTTGTTTGTTAACAGGATACAAGCAGATGACACAGCGCAATTTCGCATCAGCAAAAGGTATAAGATCAACACCCAAAATACAGGTTATTTAGTTGCACCAAGTTGAAAAATAAAGTGACGACGTTGTTACAATTGATGCTAGAGGGGCATCAAAGAAAAGTTAAGTTAAGAGGATTAAGTCTTAGTGAGACATGCATATATAAAACAACCAAGTCTTTATATCATTGGTAGGGTTTGCAAGGCATATATACAGATGTATGGTTCAAATTAAGTGAGGTCGGATGTGTAATATGATCAAGCGATACTTGCATAGATGGTCAAAAATGGAAATTACTTAAGCTGTGTAAGTGTGATCCTTTAATAAGATCAAATAGTGACAATAATGAGTTCTATTTTACCTCTAAAAGCGGATGCTGGGTTGCCCGTGCTAGTGAGACTGGCATGCTGAAACCAAATTCCTTTTCCTTTTTATCATCCCTCAATATGTAATTTCTCTCATCAATAAAACAGTTGGCTTGTCCACAGCTCTCAACCCATAAGTGTGTGACCACCGGTTTGCCAAAGGCAATAGCTTCTAACATATTCCGTGTACGCACAAATTGATCAGTTACAAAATGAGTTGCATCTGCAATTGAGGATGCTACAGAAACTCCAAGCCGTGTGAGTATCTGTAGTAAACATGAGAAACAATTTAACTTTAACGCAGCTACATGTATGTATTAGACAATAGGAGTTTATAAAAATCCAGACCTTACCTTTTTCTGATGCTTAACAATATCTTCATCCAAATGGTGGCTGTAAAGAACTCGAACATCAGCCATATCCTTCCTCTTCCTTGAATCCTTAGAGGGAGTAATTAATTCAGGTCTAATGGCATTTAAGCTACTAAGTTCTTTACGAAGATCCCCGCGAAATACTTTGAGATGGCATGCTCTTGAAAATTTTCTTTTGTGTGATTGTTTGTAATAATCATCACCCATGCAAACAGGTGATGCGTCGTCCACCGGTGTCTTACAGTTAGCTGGAGATGTGGTAGCCATGCTAGGTGTCTTGTACCCATCTCTTAGTGATTCATCTACAATGGTAACCTCCAAATTTTTGGTGGACGAGACATTTGCATTATTTTTAACATTTGAGTTCAAATTGGACTCCAAAGTTTTTCTTGGCATTTGGTCATCAGAAGGTACTACCAAACCATCACGTGAAGATGAAGGACTGTAGTTATTCACATGAGATTTGACACCAGAATTTGTCCTCATTTTTCTCTTCCCAGCAGTAGATTTTCCGATATCTTCAGTTGGCTTGGATGACTTAGATGATCCTTTCCCAATATCTCCGCTTTGCTTGAATGACTTAGACGAACCAACTAAACTTTCAGATCCATTGTCATGATTAGAAAACCTCGTAATCCTAAGAGATCTCCTTCTTCTAGGGTAATCTAAGGTATCAACAGAAACACCATTACTAACACTAACAACATTTTCCTTTGAAGCAAATTTCTCCTGTTGACACAATTTAGTAGTATCATCTACTGCTAAGTGATCAGAAGACCCCGGAGTAGGTTTATGACCCAACCCTTCAGACGGTTGTAGACCAACTCCACTACTTTTCTCATGGGGGTCAATCCCTGTTGCCCCTTCTCTCACTGCTAAGGACTGTCTAGTTCTACGAGCAACTGGTGTACAATGAAAAACTTCATCCTGAACTCGCTTTCTATCAACAGTACTCCCTCCATCATTACTTTCAAGATTATTTAACTCATCAACATGATGTCTTTTTAAAGCTTCAGCTGACTTTCTTCGCTCACCTATTGGAGGCGATACTATTCTACCATTTCTATTAGTACCAAAGGTTTGGTTGCCTCCTGCATTTAGCTTACTCTTCTTTGATCTGCTCATCACATTGCCCTTTTCATACTGTTCAGCCTTTTTAGTACATTTCTTTGATAAACATGTATGTTCCTTGGGTGTAACTGGCCCCCTTTTTCCAGTAGAAGAATTATTGAGTTGATAAGTTGACCTACTTCTAGTAACATGAGTGGTATCATTAGCAACATGATCAGCAACTTCCACAGTGTTGAATAAGGCTTCCATAGCTTCGGCAGCTATTTGAGTATCTAAACCTACGTTAAACATTTCCTGCCCATCTCCATTACCATTAGGTCCCATCTCTCCTTTGGAGCAATTAGCGTTAAACTGTTCATCCAATTCATTAGCAATATTCTTTGATCTGCTCATCACATTGGCCTTTTCACGCTGTCCAGTCTTTTTAGTGCATTTCTTGGATAAACCTGAAGTTTGCAAATCTGATTTTACACCAACTTTTTTCCTGTCATACTTCCTAGTACGTTCCTTTGGTGTAACTGGCCCCATTTTTCCAGTGGAAGAGTTATTAAGTTGATTAGCTGACCTACTTCTAGTAACACGAAAGGCAGCATTAGCAACATGATCAGCAACCTCCTTGGTGTTGAATAAGTCTTCCATAGCTTCAGCAGCTATTTGAGTATCTAAACCTACATCCAACATTTCTTGTCCATCTTCATTACCATTAGGTCCCATCTCTCCTCTAGAGCAATTGGCGTTAAATTGTTCATCCAATTCATTAGCAAGATTCCTTTCCAACTTTCGTGTGGCTTGTTGCTTATTGTCATCCCTTATTTTCAGATTATGCATCCCCAGTTTTGATTCAGAGTGAGCTGCAGCTTTCCTTCTAATAGGTAAACTTGATGGTTCATCTTCCTTATCACCTTTTGGTCGGCATGATTTGACCTTCTGGCATCCTGGCAAAGATCTTGGCCTATGAGTTTCACCTTTAAAGAAATCTTCCTTTCTTCTTAGGTATATACCTCCTCCACCTTCATCCTCGCAGTTATCATCCCAGTCAAAAATCTCGGTTTGTTTAGCTTTGCTTCTATCATTAATTCTCTTGGACAAACTTTGTAACCCTTTAAAGCAAGGAAGAGATTTTGACTTTTTCTCCATATTCGTAAAATAACTAGTTTTCTCATTGAACTCCATAAAATTACTATTGAGAAACCTATCTACACACTCAAGAGCCTTGTTCTGTGATAAATCTCCGGGTTCTTGAGAGTTAACATAGCTTAGCCTTTCAAATTCTCCATGGTATTCAGGAGACTTGTCCAAGCTATCTCCTTCATTCAAATCATTGTTGCTAATTGAAGGCCCATTTGTTTCAACAGGTAAATCATCATTGAAAAGTTTTCTCACGGTTGTTCTAGCAAAGTTAGACATACTTCCATTCTCAAATCCCTCAATTTGCACATTGTGTTTCCCATGATTGAGTTCCTGATCAACTTCCCCAACCTTCTCAAAAGATCCAAGAAAGGATTCTCTTTTATTCATACCCGTGACAAAATTGGACTGCTCGTGGGTATGTTTTAAATTCAAATTGCTTTTAGCTAAAGCAGCTTGCCGCAAAGATTCTGCACGGATAAAGGTAAACCGTGGTGGCACTGAACCTGAAAGAAATATAAATTTTGCTAGTGAAATCAAAAGAAATCAAGAATATTCACATGAAAAGAAACCATATAATAATTAACTTTACATTGCATTAAGTCCGTGAATGCAGAGATAATCACACAATACCGAGAAATAAAATACTGTAGAAAGAAAGTGATGCAAAAATGGCATATTCAATTTTTAAGAAAAAGACAAAACTTATACATTACCACATGTAATGTTGGTACTATTACTAACAAAATATATAACTACCTATCAGCGACCACTACAGGACTCTAGATAAGTTTAGTCCTTACAGTAATATTCTTTTCCAAACCATTTCACCATTTGCAAATAAATCACATCACAATGACATACACAAAATACAGTACTTTAGTTCACCTCTTCATACTCATCAATTTCATATTCATCGATCAGATTAATGACATCACTAAATTAACACACTAAGTAAAACAAATTATCAGTTGGTAAAGAAATCAATTACCAGAACCAGTTTGCTTCTTTTCAGACCCGATATCACTAATCGGTTGATCCGCAACCACCTTGCTGTGCGGACCACTGTCTCTGCATGGAGTATCATCAACACACACCTCATCATCTGAATTCTCCAAAACTTGAGTTCCCTCAGATTCATACCCTTCATCCAGTATCTGTGTATCAAAATCATCCAATTCATCCAATTTCTGAGTTTCGCCTGCCAAATCCAAAACTTGAGTTTCCTCGGCAAAGTTCACCACCTCAGTTTCCAAAGCGGCGTCATCATCATTGCCGTCGTCAAACGGCACCGTATCTTCAAAGTATTGATTTTCTTTGTCATTGTCCTCTTCACCTATGAATCAATCAGTATAAAAGAAAATAATGAAAAATAATAATATAGATCGATGAAAAAGAGAGATTTACTTGAGTGTGAAGAGGAATCATCGAATGGTTCAGTGTCACCATCGTTAAATTCTGGATTGATTGAAGTGCTTTTGAGAATGCGATGATGTTCTTGTTTCGCCATTGAAGAAAACCCTAAAATCAAATTAGGGCATAGTGAGAGAGGAAAGAGAGTGAAGGGTAAATGATAACCAATTTTTCTGGAGGGAAAATATTGCGGGTTTTTTCTCAGAGAGAAAGTGTTTGTCATTACTGTATTAATTTATGTGATAGTTATTTATTAGTTGAGTTTGTGTACAAGATGGGCATTTGGTCTAGTGGTATGATTCTCGCTTAGGGTGCGAGAGGTCCCGAGTTCAATTCTCGGAATGCCCCATTCTTCTTGTTTTTTACTCCATTGTGTGTAAGTTGGTATCATTTATGAGTTTTGATTGAATTTAGATTTATTTGATTCACGAGTTTTAATTATATTTGGATTTATTTGATTTATGTGTTTATTTGATTAATATTTAAATAGTTTTTTTTTTAATGTTTGAAATTGATTTGGTATGTAAATAATTTATGTATGTGATAGTTGGATTTTCTTTTTATGTTTGAGTATATAAGAAGGTTTTATAAAATGATGATTTGTTTTTCTTTTTTTACTATCGGAAGATTCATGAGGTCGATCAAAAAATATAGTTGTATCAATTTCGAATTGAGTTTTAAATTGAATCAATTTTTATTGAATTGATTTCATTTGAGCGAACATTTTTTAACTTGTGATTTGTGAAAAAAGATAAAGTATGGTAATTTGAGAAATATCATATGAGAATTTGAAATTGTCATCTTCGATTTCGGAAATGTACCTCTGAACGCACGTATGTCTCGCCAAATTACGTCCACTTGAGTCTTACCCCATATTTTTCCCACATTTATTCAAGAATTGCATCTCCATAACCATTTCATGTACACTTCATGCATTCTTCACTAAAATGTTTTTTTTTTTACATAAATCGATTCGGAGTTGCATCTCCGTATTTACACCAGACAGAATTCAGAGATGCATCTTCGAAATCACACTAGACATTAATTTTTTACTTTGTTTTAGAGATGCTCATGTGAAATTGACAATATATTATCGGTGAGTTTCAGAAGTTGTGGTTTCCAAAGGAATGGCTTGGAGAGGTGTGACTTCCTTCTACAGGCATAAACTCATGTTTGTCATAATCAATGCTTGTGGTTGATGTTGATTTAGGGCTAGAGGGTGATATAGTTTGATGTTAATGGTTAGAGGTTGATGAGGGTTGATTTTCTGGTATGGTGTTTATGGGAATGGGTTGTTCAGATTCATGAACAAATGCTAGTTGGTTTTGTTCATAAGCAAACTCACATACTAGGTGTTTCGATAATTCATCTATGGAAGATGGATTAGGCATGAAAGTTCACAGAATATGATTGATGGTGTGGGACTCTGGTTAATTAGAATCAGGGTTATGGGTTGGTTCAGGGGGAAAGCATGACATGTTCTAAGGGTAGAACCATCTCAAGTTTGGGTGTGGATGTGTGCTCATATGAATATGAAGGTGAATGATGTGTCTTATGTATACGCCCAATGACTAGAATTGGCTCAATTCGCTTCTACCTTTTGCATGGCCTAACAATAATGGTCTATTAGCTCTGAATCTCATGTCAGGTATCCCTGGTCGACCATGCCCCTTGAGCAGCAAGGCTAGCGATGCCCAAGGCACACTCATGTCCATGTAGGCAGCTACCTCCCAGTCTGCTCGTCGAACGTATAGCAGACAATCAGGAAATGCTCATAAACGCTTATGTGTGTGATCTCTTATGTGCTCGGTGCAACGGCTAGTTACGGGCACGACTGCTTGTTTTGACCAAATTCTGGCAGTTACCTATTTTTTAGGAACCTAATATCTAGGCCCAAAAATAGGAAACAATGGCTATGCGTCAGAGGCATTATACTCATTCGAGATGGGCATCTCAAACAGTATAAAAAGAAGGAAGGTGTCCACAAAGATGCTTAAGAATCCAAGAAAATAAAAGAAGAGAAACCTTCTCCTGACATGAATCTTGTGCCCTTCGCCCAGGGCATCACCAGGCCCGAGGACTTCTACTTCCCCGACCTGGACGAAGTCCCCTCTATACTTCGTGACCCATATCTGGCAGGGGCTTCAACAAATGTACAGTGGGCTTGGTCAAGAGAAGATTCAAGCAACTCATGGATGCTAGCTTTGAGGAGAGTGTCACCCTCGATAAAGTCAGGGGGAGTTATGTTCCCATTGCTTTCTACAGAGAATAGTTTTCCGATGGGGCCCCTAACTCTAGTATTCCTTTGCTCATAAGAGTATAAATGGCCAATTTCGACGTCAGGCGAATCTTGGTCGATCAAGGCAACTCGATGGACATAATATACTCCCAATTGTTCACCACTCTGCAACTAAATGAGACCCACCTGATCCCTTATGTTGGTTTCGACCTCTAGGGATTCGACGATTTTGTCACCAAGCTATGGGGATATGTCGAGTTGATCGTCACATTCGGGGAAGCTGAAACCTCCAGGTTGATCAAGACGCAGTTCCTCATGGTGGATTGTCCTTCCTTATATCAGTGCATTTTTGGGAGGCCTACCATGGTTGAATTGATAGAAGTGCCCTCCACAGTGCACCTGAAAATGAAAATATTACACTAAGTAGGGACTCGTCGCCACCCTTCACGGGGACATTCAGGAAGCAAGAAGATGTTTTGAAGCTGCTGCTAAAGGATTGAGCTTCATCAGTATGCGACCTGAAACAACCAACAAATATGCCCTTCCAAGCAGTTTAGAGGAGCCACAACCATTGTCGCACGTCGATACAATTGACCTCAACATCAGGTTCACAAAGGAGGATCTCCGAGAGCAGAAGAAAAAAGGAAAAGAGCCCCTGCTGGAAACAGAAAACTCCTCCTTATCTACGAGCGGTGAGAAGCTCGCACACCCTATGCGCCCAATCGCAAACAGGGAATTTGAAATCATTCCCCTGGGGTAATGATCCATCCAGAGGAGTCAAGATCGATGCCGACCTTCCCGACTTGGCCAAAAGACAGCTAAAGGCGTTCATCAGAGAGAATGCAAACTTGTTCTCCTGGAGCACAGCAGAGATGCCTGGCTTAGACCTGGAGATAGCTTCTCATTATCTGACGATAGATCCTTAGGCAGTTGCTCAGTGTAGGCGCCGACAATCCTCTGAGAAAACTGAGGTTGCCGAGCAGGCCGTCAAAGACCTCCTAGAGACAAAATTTATTTCTAAAGCTCAGTACACAACCTGGCTCTCTAATGTAGTTATTGTAAAAAATAGTAATGGAAAATGGCGCATGTGCATTGACTATATCGATCTCAACCGGACTTTCCTGAAAGACGCTTATCCCCTCCCCAATTTTGACAAATTAGTTGATAATTCCACAGGTTTTAAATAATTATCGTTCATGGATGCATACTCTGGATATAACCAGATCCCCATGGCAAAAACAAACAAGAAGTACTAGGCCTTCATGATCGAGTCAGGCAACTATTACTACAATGTAATGTCTTTCGGCCTGAAGAACGTTGGTGCTACATACAAACGAATGATGAACGAGGTCTTTCAAGGAGAAATAAGAGACATGCTCGAGGTCTACATGGACGACATGATCGTAAAGACCAAAGAAGAAACCAAACATGCCCTCAACCTAAATAGAGTCTTGGAGCAGGCAAGGAGATGCAGAATGTGATTTAACCCAAAAAATTACACCTTTAGTGTACAGGCAGGTAAGTTCCTCGGCTTCTACTTAACAAAACAAGGAATCAAAGCCAACCCCGACAAATGTCAAGCATTTTCTAAACTTTTGATGTAACATCCCG